>LDDX01000025.1:674486-894969 GCA_012184315.1 Arthrobotrys entomopaga
ACCCGTATAAGTAAGTATATATCTCGCGCGCCCCCACCATAATATTCCCCTCAAGTTGCTGCCGAAGAGTCAATACAAGACTGGATATTCCCGTAATATATCATATCATAGATGTGAAGATATAAAATATAAAAAAATACTGGAAAATAATAATGACAAATCATATAAATTTCGTTATCCTTTAAATGTTCATATATCGCAAAGGGAAAAAAAAATGCCTATATATACACGAATCGAAACATCATATGCATACCATACCATATAATACCATACCATACCATTATATCCACCTCAGACGTTCAACGCCTATAACCCTCATAAATACTCAAGTATATAAAATGCAATGCAATGCAATAGGATACCCATCACCCATCACCCAAAAAACACCATTGCATCAACCCTAGCTAAAAAAAACCAATGAAAAAAAAAAAAAAAAAGAGAATCATACAAAAAAAGAATGAAACCAAGGGAATCTAACTAACTAACATCCTGATCCAAAAATCCTCTATGCCTGACACTCTGCACCGCCGCATCAACCAACTTCAAAAACGCCGCCTTATCAATAACAACATCCTCCTCATGCCAATCCCGTCCTTTGCCACCACCTTCATTCTCCTTCGGTGCAAACTCCCCGTGATCGCTAAAATACCTCAACCCCCTCAACGCCGCTAGATTTCTAAACCCCTTATGCTTCAACCCCGGTGGTAAAATCTCCACCACGCTCGACTGCTTTGGTAAAAAGAACCCATGCGTGTGTCCCGCGCCGTGGACACCCACCAACACGTCCGTCTGAACTATAATCGCCAGTTGCTCTCTTAGGGTGAATTTTGCCATATCCACCACGTTTATATTCACATCCGGATACTCCTTCTTCAGCGCGTCGGTCAACTCTACCGTGTCGCGAAGCTTACGGGTGCCCTTACGGTCGATAAAAGTGAGGTTTAACGGTGCTTTTAGGTCGCGGGATTGGTCAACGTGGAGGTGGTTGAGGACTCTGGTGCGTAGGGTTTCTACTATTATCGATCGATCGCAGTTGCGGGGATCCCAGTCGCCCTGCCAGAGTGGGTTGCTGCCACCGGGTAATGGGAGGATGACGTTTTCGATACATTTCTTCGTAGACTCCTGCGCGGTGAACTCGGGAAGGGTGAGGACGGGTTTATCCACGGCGAAGAAATTCCACAGTTCAAAGTAATTCTTGTTGTCGTGTTTGTCGAGGATTATGACTTGGATTTTGGTGAGGTCTGCGGGGGACATGTAGGGTTTTCCCGTTCGTTGGTTGATGGCCATCTGAAGGGCGTCGATGGTAAAGTAGAAGGAGAAGACTTCCATCAGGGAATGCCAGTAGTTTCTTCCGCCTTCGCGTTTGATGAGGATTTTGTACCCGTCGTCCCGAGGGGTGGAAGGGTCGTTGCAGGCGTTTCGCTCGAATGCTGGTGTGGCAGGGGATCCAAAGTTTACGAATTGGGTCATGATGTTGCGGGGGCCGGTGGTGTACCAGTAGTCCGGGAGGGCGTTCACACGGGGGATGCCCTTGAGGTCCGGTTCGGTGGCCCAGTCGCGGAGCTGGCAGTCAATGTTGAATTTTTTCTCGTCAAAGACGACATTGTGGGCGAGACAGGTGGAGTCGAGACGAGATTCACCAAACATGACGCTGTGCATGCAGTCGAATTGGGAGGTGGATTCCGGCACGCAGTAAGGACGGGCATTTTTGGCGAGGGTTTCGAGGTAGGTTGGTCCGTAGCGGGTTTCGCACCATTTCTTGTCCTCGGATGTTTCGTGAGGGTCTAGGTTGTAGTCTGATGGGAGGGGTGATATCACGTCGTAGGATGGTGGGGTGGGAGTGGGAGTGGGTTTGATGTCGGCTGCGGCGGGTGACGATGACGATGGTTGTGGTGGTGGTATCGGGATGTTTTCAGGTGTCGTTGGAGGAGCGAATGATGGCGGTGGTGTTGGGGCGATTGGTTCTTCTTCGGTCGGCGGTAACTGCGGCACGTCGACTGTATCTTGAGCCTTCCTGGTTTTTTCAATGTCCTCGAGGTTCTTCTGGATCGAATCGGCGAGTTCCTTTCGTAACGAAGAAGAATCGGGGCCGAATCGGAAGCTGAAGAAGTAGAGTCCGAGGATGATGAGGACGGCTACCGTTAGGGACGCCGGGGAGAGCGAACGTGGTCGTAGTAACAGCATCGCGCTGGATGTTGTTCCTATCTATCTATCTATCTGTGTGAGATAGATAGATGGAGAGATGGAGAGAGAGATAGTCTCGTGGGGAGTGATATCCGAAATAGTTTAATGATCGATTGGGATTGGAATATAAAAAAAGGAAGGGAGATGAGAACACGTCGAGGTCAAAGCTGACACGAGACAGATGGCGGTCGTTCTTATTTTTAACCACCAACTGTTATTATATTATTAATCAGCGGTTACACACATTACGAATATATACCGACATATATATATATATATGTACTATCATAACGGTTGATTTTGGAGAAAGAAGAAAAGAAGAGCCTCTGCGTAACATTATATTACCAAGAGAAGTAGTCAGAATATAAGGAAGGAGGGAAAGGAAACAAGGGGGGGTCGAGGGAGGCTGAGAGTCACGTCTCCAAGCTATGCATGCAGGTAATTAGTAGTAGTCTCTGTCGTCGTTAAAAATCGTACCTTCTCCAACGGAGCAGCAATCTTACTCTCTTTGTTCGCGACTTGACTAGCACTAATCAAGTAAGCACTAGTATAAAATTGCTACTAATCCATCAATTATAGCGTGCTTTGTAGGGAATTTCTCCGTGTCATGTCGTCAATCTCATGAATGAAATATGTAGGTTGATTCCCGAAGCTGCGACTGGCAACGGATGACTCGAGCTTGGTAATAAGCTGACAGTCAATAGCAATAAACTTTCCTCGCACCCAGTTCCTCATAGGTAAGTATTTATATTATCCGGTTCGAATTTGTAGAATATCATCAAAAAATTGGGCATCATAATTTCCCCTTTAATGACAAGTCCGCGTCTCGCTAGCAAAAATATCCTGGTCGCAGAGAACCCGGTCCCGTTGAGGTGCATGGGGTCACAACACAATCCGACAAACACCATTGACAAACACCGTCGACAACACGCAAATTCCAACATTTTTCACCATTGTCCACAATGCGACCGAGACCCATCTACAATACTTAACTGGTATCTGATATTCATTACCAATTCAAAAGTTCACTTTATCAATATAGGACAGTAGCTTTACGATGGCGAAGTGCGAATTATTTTCTAGTTTAATAGACTCATACAACAAAGTGTAGTGAAAGCTATTCTTCAAAATGATTCTCTAGTTCAAGGAAGGCCCAAATTCTGCTGTGGTCTGAGCCTCTGAGTTGACTTGACGGTTCGCCTCTAATTCCGCGCTAGATTACAAAATTAAAAAAAAAACCGTATCGAGACGGGGCGTGTGTAGCGAAAGGCTGGGTAGACATTTCATTCATGAAATAAAATATTCCGCGGATTCGTGGTATCTGTCTGAACGAGACCATATCTGTCCGTATATTGTGGCGCCCAAGTAGTTTCTCAATCGGGCCAGAATCGCTCCGAGGAATAATGCAACAGCACCAACACCCAAGCTCAAGCTAGTTGCAATTGATAGGAATTCATTCTTACTTTTGAGATGCTCCGTAACGCACAAGCAAGTTCAGGTAGCATTCGCGAGAGCAGACGCGATGTACCCAAGCTTAAGGCTCGTTATGTGCTTATTCTTATCGACACATTCCGCTGATGTTATTTGTTCGGTTGGCTGAATCAATGCTTAAACCCCGGTCGCTAGTTTTTGGTTACTCGTACCTTTAAAAATTCGAAATATAGTCTGTTACTAGCCACTGCCGTTATTAGATTGGCGTAGTAGCGCGTTAAAAGGGAGTCTGAGATCGTGGACGACTGCTTGTGTATCTCAATATATATATTTGTATTTTCGAGAATATTTAGGTATTTGCTAAAGTAGTTCATTCCCACAGATCGACTCCCTTTGTCCATGTTTGAAATTTCTTGAATGCTAGGATATACGAATAGTTCTTGAAACCTCAAAATTCTGCTTTTCCACTATCTCCGGTTAGCATTGATCGTTATACATCTTCTTGATGATTGTTTCTCTGTCGATGTGGTCGATGCCCAGTGAATTCAATCGATGCAATACAGCGTGCGGGGTTACAAGGATTGCTGTGATCAACGGTCTGAGCAACGACGATATCGATATTAGTGCCGGATATTTTGTGTTGATGTGTAGTATTTCAGATATCCAACATAAAAGACAATATTTCTCTCATTTTTGCAAATTTGGATTTCGAATATGAGGGGCATGCTGTATGGTGGTAGATGTAGACAAGGGTGATGATGCCTGTAAGATTGATGACGTGCAGAAACTCAGCGATGCCATGTCCTGTTGCAATTGGATCGTGCTCAGGATGCATTGCATTAGACTCGAGTCCTCACTCTCTCACTCTCCGCGGCCGGTTCGCAGGCGGGGGGGCCAACCAATAAACTAATTAGCATATCAACGGGCCGCATTCGCAACGTGCCGTACCGATTGCTGGCAACGCATTAACCGAACCACACCTTTTTGCTACTCTTGTTGAGCTTAATACCTACCCAATCATCACGTCTTTCATTATCTTCCCCTCTTGTTTAGATTATGAAATGCATATTCTTTTTTGGTTTACCCCGCCTGCAGCATTGAACTGGCAATTCTAAAAAAATTTTCAAAAATCAGACGATGTCGATATCTCCCGCCTATGGAAATACAGGATAAAAAAAAAATTTAAATTTAAAAGACGCAAATTGATATGTTGTCAATGTATGGCCACGAATCGTTGCATGGAAAAGTGATGACTTGTTGATTTGAGCTGAGAGATTGCATTGCATTGCTGGCATGCGCTGTGTCCTAGCTTAGCTTCGTGAAGCTTCTGAGTCGAAGTTTCGAAGTTTCGATGAAGCTTCGTCTTATTGAAATAGCCATCGTGTAGTGCCATTGTCTCGAGGATAGTTTTTTTTTGAATCATTATCAACTTTCCTATTCTTATCATCGCAATACCTAATCCTACTATTGTATATTTCAACATGACTCTCACCGGATTTCTTCCTCTCTCTGAACTCGTCGCCCAAATGGGCAAAGACACCCGCACAAGCGGCTGGGATGTTGTCGTCAGCTATCAAGTTGACCGACTCAACACTCTCCTCCAGAAAGTGTGGGACAGTAAAGATAACAGCAACCGATCGCTGGAGAAGTTTGCTGTGAACCACTATGAAAAGCTAGCCCCCAGACCAGCCGGACAGCTTGCCATGAGCAGGCCCCAACGAGGGCAGGGCAGAGCAGGACGGTGGCGGTGGAGGTGGAAGAGAGCGACAAAAAATGGCGTTGGGAAAAAGTGTTGTCCGCCTGCAGCTGGTCTCGAGGTTGACGAAAAGCTAGCCTCGATAAACGAGAAGCACCAGGACGACGAATGTTTGCGTAGCACAGCAACATGGGACGTCAAGTTGAACAAGCCGACTTTGCGGTTCGAAGGAACCCGCGCGGTGCTTGTGATGGCCCTTACGGGTACGGTCGCCACTCAGTATTACAATCTCGATACGGGAGATAAGGATGGAGACCTAGAGACGAGATCCTTATCAGATGGTTGGGAAATGATAATCGAAACGGCATTGTCCTCGGTTACTGCCACTGATGACGGCGTTATCCTAGATACACAGGCAAGTGACCCTTTTTCAATTTCTCATTTGATGGTCTCATAGCCAGCTGTTAGAATTAAAAAACAATCCTGGATTTTTAAGTGCTGACTTGAAACTTTCTACTTAGTCCAAAGGATCGATAATGGACTTTTCATCCGATCCGACTCACAAATGTCACATCGTCTTTGACTGCACGCTCGGAGACGATTACATCGTCAATTTCAACTATACAGGATCCAAGGGCCCTGGCGAAGCATCTCCCGCAAATAATTTAAAAGAAGCCAAGAGATGGGTCAGAAATAACCTGACAGCGATCGACTTTTCATTAGCTTCGGTGACCTTAACCCAAAGCCGCTACCTCTCTACCGGAAACCTCACCCCGCAGAAAATGGTGTTCCAGCTATTTGGCTCGAAAGCCCAGGAATCGTCCTCGCAAAATAGTTCGTGCCTCAGCGTTTATATCAAAACCAAGGAATCGGGCGAAGATCACGGCGTCGGTGACCTCAGCCCACAATTTGTAGGCAAGAAAGGCAATATATTGCCCATCCCCGAAGGATATTCTGCGAGTATCATCATCAGCAAAAAGTTACTCTGGGACCGATTGATACTAGACCAACTGGTTGATATCAAGAACGACCGAGGATCACCCGCGTTCAGAAGAATAGACGATCTGTCGACTAGTAGAGATACCGGTCTGGAGCTGGAAATGGCGTGGAAAGCAGATTATCTATGGCAGGATGCGTCCGGGTATTGTTATAGTCGGTACGAATCGTTCTACGACTACGATTTACGCGATTACTCTCTCTTCAGGGGTTATTGCTTGATCAAAGACGACTTGGTGCAAGGTATCAATGCTTCGAGGGGTCCTAGGATGACTATTTCCGAGGATGGCACGATGGTATTCGACCCCCGTCTGTTTGATATGTGGGTCAACTATAAAGAATATCCCGGTGCCAACTACCCACACCAGGGTGGGAGTATCAAATGTCATGTTAACGCGCCGAAGAGTAAGAAGATCTGTGGAGGGGAGAAGGAACTCGGAGTGGATATAAGCCTCCGTCCTGACGAGTGGACGGTTCAGACTTCGAATCCCCAAGGTCTCACGGATATGGGTGTTAGGATTACTGGATTGTATTTCTATCTATTGAAGTGGCCGTTTTTCCAGGTGCGATTGAATGTCAATTCCTTTGCGACGAAAAATATGTTGGCGGTTGGTAGTCGCACTATTGAGCTTGATAAGACTACGGGTATTAGGGTGCCGCACGATTTCATGCTGGTCGGGAATCTAGTATAGTCTTAATTCTAGTTGGTTTCCTTGAGTCTATTGATATGACGCTCTTCTATTCTATTTCATGTTATTACTAAGTACTTACTTTGTTATATATATATATATACAACTCACCTATTCCATTTTGTAATAATTGAGGCTTACACTCGTTTTCAAAACTGTAGACCGTGTAGACCGTGTAGACCGTGTTGAGCGTTGGATGTTGATTGGCCGCTTCTTATGAACCCAGTCATTACTAATTCGCTTTGCAATACAATTGCAACAGTCTTAATTCAAAATATCGAAATGGAAGGTATCGATGAAAGCGTTCGGGTTAATGACAATATTGGCGAAATATGTCTTGTATAATCTGTCAAAATCAAGATGTATCCTCCCTTCCCCCCTGCGACGACCTCTGCGGCGTCAAATACTGCTCCAAAGCCCATGCGACCCACGACCACGGCCGCCACTCCCACCCCTGCATCGAACTCAACATACACATCCGCGAAGCTTCCCATCGAATGGCATTGATTCTTGAACAATATCCAATCCACAATACGAATCCCAATAATATCCACATCCCCACATTCTCCACTACCACCGAGCCAGATCTATATTCCTTCAACATCCTCAACTTTCTCCCCTCAACCACCATCCCCCGCTCCCACCTCCACACTCTCTTCTCCCCACCCCCCTCGGGTCTAAAACTATACCACAGATTCACCCCAGCCGTACAATACCTCAACGCTCGACAAGCCATCTGCATCGCCCTACATAAACTACACACCCCACGGGCACTCCAACTCCTACACGACCACATCATCGAATTACACTACTACCATAACTGGAACGATGCGACGTTACAAACCTACACGGTTCGACAATTACTAGACCTTAACAACGATTTGCAATGTTTCGGGTACATGAAAGCCTGGATCGAATCGTCCAGGTATATAGCCCGATCCATCCTAACCGACCCTCACAATGCCAGGATGGAAAGGAAAGAAAGTATAAGTATAATGGATATACCACCACCACCACCACCACCACCACCCAGACACCTCCTCACCTCCCTCAGGGAGCTAAAGATACACCCTGGGAAAGATGTGAAGTTACAAACGGATATAGGGTTTTGGATATTTTACCTCTTTCTGTTGTTCCGTTGGTATCGCGATTTATCGTCCCTGAAGACGATACAGGAGTTTATACCCTTTTTTTCTGAACGGATGAATGAGGATGTGACGGGGATGATTGTGGGGTATACCGTTTCAACTCAGTTTTTAAGAGATAATGGTAAGTTACAGCGGTCGGATAATACTGTGCTGTTACGGAAGATGGGGGAGAGGATGGAGGTGGTGTGGAAGATGGTGTATCTTGCCGATAAGGAGTTTTGGATATCGTCCGTGGGACCGGATACTGCGGGGTATTTTATGGCGTGTGATTATCTTGCCGATAGGGGTGTGAGGTTTAGGTTTGATAATAATGCTTTCTTGTGGTTTTGTTGGGGGAGTTGGAGGGGGGAGAAGGGGGGGGTTGAGTGGATTGTGGAGAGGTTGGAGGAGGTGCAGGTTTTGAAGAGGGAGGAGGGAGGGGAGGAGGGGATGAGGAGGAGGTTGGAAGGGGAGGTTGAAGAGGGGATTAAAGGTCTATTTTTTGATGACACTGATATTTAACATTGGGCTTGGTGTGCTGGATTTAAATGTCTGGCTGTCGAGGTTTCTCTGACTTTTAGTTAATAATGCATATCCGTGCGCTGCACGCACCTCTAGATCTAAGAAAACTCGAATGAATCAGAACTGTTTTAAAATTAAATAGGAAAGAGAAAATCAGAGCTGTATACATATATTGTGATGATCATATGAGCACGCTTAAATTATATATAGTTCCGTAGACATCTCCAAGTTTGTCGATAATTATATAAGTCCACCACGTCCTGGCCTGGCAATGTCATTGGTGCTGACCTGCCCGTCTGTTACATATGCGACAGTAATATAATCTTGCTTTATCGGAGTGTTTTTCTAGGTGAAATGCCATTGCTTCCACTGAGAATGCTCGCACGGCAAAAATATCGAGCTTTGTTTTGAAGGAAAGATACATGGCTTCACGTTGATACAACTGAACGAAGACGCCACCCTTCTTAGCCATATCTATTAATATATTAATCTTGAGTTTTCGCTGGAGAGGAGCCATTTGCTTATCCCGCTGATGTGATTGACTGGAAACATGCCAAAGCCATGTGCCACTCGGGTTCGGTTGATTATGCAATACGTATATGGATGGTAGATTGTTCTGATAAACGGGCGGTCCGGTTAAATACTGAGTATCTCCTTGGATCCATCGTTTTATCTCCTAGGGTTGGTACGGAAATATCGATATCGCAAGAAAGCAAAATCAGGTTAAATTTACGGAGAGTTAAGAGGGATATGCTAGCTAATCCTGCCAGCTTGTCGTGCATCATGACGCCCACAAATATAACCCCTTCGCTGTATTCTTTGCCTCGAGCGCCTCGATTCGAGGCTACGCTGCATTGTTCGGCAAGCCGACCATGTGCACGCACCATTTTTTTATGGGTTGAAAGGAGCAACTCGGACAGCAAGGCCACTCGGAGCGACGCACGTCATCTCGTAGAGATAAGGGTTTGTTTTCCACCACTCGGCGATTTAGTGACTTAATTGAAAGCGATGCAAGATTGTGAGGCGGTCCATTGGTGTAACGATAATGGTCTGGCAATTTAGCATTTTCTTCACTGCGCAGATTCTATTTTTCTCTTGTTTTCTCCCTTCGATTCAAACGTTGATTCTCCGCTCAAGTCCTATCTGCTTTTTTGTTCTTCCATAGCCCCGAGATCAAACGGACAGTGTGGGCAGAGCTTCAAAGTTAGGGTTACAGTATGCTTAGTATTATATACTAGTATACTATCGCTTGGTTTTATTATGCTACGGGTTACGTTACAGCAATATAAGTATGATTGAATGGAAGATTATTGAAACATCGTGATAATAACACCTAGCTAGGGACTGACATATCAACAGAAATACAACTTAAATTGTAATCTTGCTCAGTATACCAGGCGAATAGCAGTCGATCTGATTGTGAGAGGTCTAGACTACCCGGTGCTGGTCTTGTTCCCACCCGGTGCTAAGTTAACGAGGAGTAAAAGCTTTAAAGACGTTGTGGTGTTAAATAAGTACTCAATAGCTAATAGGAGTAGATCCAGCTGGTTGGCGCCACAATATGGCTGAGGGAACTTATCGGACACCAGAGGCCTGATATATACACCCCATTTACCGTGCCCGCCCTTATTCTTAATTTTGGGCACAGTTGGGAAATCCATTATTATGGATCAGCTGGGCACGGTAAATGGGGTTATATATACTTGCGGTATCTGTGGTGTCTGGATACAAGACCAAGTATCCTAGTATATAAATCTTATCTAACGGGCAAAATCGAAAGTTTGGAAATATTTGAAATATGTATCTAGATCTCCCCTTTTGCAAATTTTGTGGTTCTTTCCCTAGCAACCTACGAACATCTCAAAAACAGTAGTCATTCAAGACTTTATGTGAACGGATCCAAATTTGCTTATAATACTGATAAAGTAAAGGAATCTTGAAAGTCCTCCCTCACGGATCCCGTGATTTATTTGACATCATTTCTATAACAAAATATTTTAAATACTAATTACCGAACAATATTAAGACTTTTGTTGCGTACTTGCAATGGATGCTTGTGATGGAGTAGACATTTGAGTAGTAGTGAGCGTTTATATTTCATTTCTCATCATGAAATAAGACTAATTTTAAATTTTGTTCACTTTTAGTGACTAGAAGAATGGAAGAAGTTTGTCATGTGGTCGTGATCTTGAGTAGAGCATTTTTAGAGGAATGTAGGAGACCAAGCAGTTACACCTTTTAGAAGATCGGTTCCAGTCGTGTGTCGTTCATGCTGCTTGGTGCGGCTCTCGAACCCCCTTTGAGAGAGCCATGAATGATAGTAGTATGTTTCGTAATAGCGATAGCGATAGCCTGTGGTGGTATATATAATGATAAAATATAAGCTTTCTGGGCGTTGCAACTTTAGATAGGCCGTTTTGCAATGAGAATTCTCTGGTGCGTAGGAGAGATATATGATAATTGGTGGCCGGGTGTGGTATTCAATCTCGGGTTGCTTTCGCATGATTTGGATCGATTCTTAGATGGAGTTTCATGTAAAGTTGGTGGAGAAGTTGAGGTCATGGTATGGATATATCCGGGTAGGAAACGCTCTGGGATACGCTGATGTTTATGGTATATATCAGCAATCGATTACAATTTATATACCAAGCAATCTTTTGAACCACAAGCAAAATATCAAACGGGAAGATGATTTACCTTATAGCTATAAAGCTGTCTCTAGGCTTCAAAGATATGATTTTCCATATTCTATTCCGCTATTATGTCAAGAGTTGAGCTCTGCCTCTTTCTTTTCTTAGTGTCTGCATTTGCCGCAGCGCCTTCTTCCAAAGATTTCTTTGTGTTTGTGACCCCAAACTGTTGCTCTACCTCTGCTAACGACGATTCGATATAATCAATCGCTCCGGGTGTATCTTTATAGATTCTACCATAAAGAGTCAAAAGATCCCAACCCCATGTTGATGCTATCGTCTCCATATTCACCACAAGCGGGATTTCCCCATCTACCGCTGCATTTATCATATTCCTCCAAAACTCTTGTTTCGACCACCACAATATCCGAAAGGTTTCTATCATTTGCGTCTCCACTTTCCGTATTAATTCTGTATTGTCGCTCTCCCACAAGTTTGGTCTTTCCCCTCTGATAAGTGCCGATTCCGGGATTTGGGCTCTTATCATTTGCACAATCTCGAAATTGAGCTTCTCCGTAAACCATCCGTCTATGCTCTTAAAACTCTCCAAACTCCTCAAGTCGTTTCTCCACGAAATCATCAGCAAGAGTAGCGGAACCGCCAATATTTTCGCTGTCGGGGAAGCGTTCTTTAAACACTCTTCCGAACCGTCCTCGCTCTCGCTTGCCGCATTCTCCCCGGTGCTCTCCTCAGCAACAGCGTCAAAATGCGGAACTCCTTTGAGGATCGGCGAATTCATAACCTTCGGAGACATAACCTTACTACCACGATCTACCCGTCGTCCAAAAGTGGAGATGTAGTCATAACACTCCTGATCCTTCCCCAGTCTCAGAAGCGTCGCTAGGAGAAAATGATCCACCGGTTTTTGTTTCTGAGATATCGACCGAAGCTCCATTATCTGCTCCAGAGCCAGCTCCAAAGTACACCTATGATCCATCTCGAGGATATCCAATATCAGGGCTCTCCGGGTGCCCAGATACTTCCGCATAATATAGGGATCACCGACGGATATTGAAGCTTCGAACGTGGGGGTGGTCCGAGGCTCGAACAGCGTCATAAAGTCGGAATCGCTGGCAGCCGAAGGACTGGATACCTGAGTGTCATAATTATAACTCCCAGCTGTATTACTACTATCAAAGTGTTCATCTATCCGGAGGGTACCTTGTAACGACTTTCGAATGTTCCCGCTGAGGGTGTTGTCGAGGCTTTCGTGAAAGCCGAGTCCGGGGAGGAACTCCTGCAGCATCCGCTGTTCGACCTGTGAAAGTGCTACTACGGCGCGTTGGATCGTCTGACATTCTCGGAAGTGGCGGTCCGAGTGAAGAATCTTGTCTTCTTCGCTGCCGCTGCAGCATTGCACTGACGAGCAGGTTGAGCAGTCTAATGGCTCAACCGTGGTGTCGTCAAAGAAATGGGGGGCACCGGGTGAGAGGGGTTCATCGTAATAATCTGAATCCGTGTCCGAGTCCATGTCCATACCGGACCGTAATCTCATATCTGTGAGCATGGCCTCCATCTTTTGAAAAAAAGTCTTGTATATATAAGTACTTTGTGTTTCTAAACCACTTCGATGATTTTGGGAGGGCGGGGTAACTAGATTACGACGCTGATAAGAGATGAGGAAAAATTTAAAACCCTGACTAGAATATATTTTTTTTTCTCTTAAAAAATCACATATCTGGATAACTACTTAGCTACGGTCGGCTGTCCTCGAAAGCCTCTTTGGAAATATAATAAGTGGTCAATGGGCAAGGATACAATTCCCGTTCGAACCGCTTTCTAACCGACCCCTGATCTGTGAAGGAAAGGAAAAAAATGCCCTGGCTAATGCTTCGACGGTTTTGGGTACCGGGAGCGAGCGGACTCAATAATAAAAGGGATAGGTGCAGTGCATCCTCGCTACAAATAGATACAACCTAGGAAAAAATATATATATTCGGCTAGCATTTGAGGAACCTGTTACATCCGTCCTTGAAAAAAAATGATGTCAACTGGCATTCCGCGTAGCTAGCTTGCATTTATTAATGTTAGAGTCTTCTTCCATGAATATCCGTAACGGCTACTTCAAAGTATACAAATTTCAATGGCGTTTCGAGAGCCGCTTCGATAATCAACTTTTCGTGTCCTTTGAATCTGTCGCCTTGGGCTTTCAAAATCTTTACTAGGTGTCCGCAAAGCCCTCTTAAGGTAAGTTTCTTCAGTTCCGGACAGGTTTCATATTCCCACTTTTCCGTCGGGTGCGTCCATGAGTCTGGATTGTCCGCCGGATACGCCCATGAGTCTATATCCGATTGAGACGGCTGGTTGGGGTCTAAAATGGTGAGAGAAAGTCCTTGCGGTACCCAATCGTCACCGAAATGAGTTTCGTCCGTCTTGAAAGCATCCCAGTCGAGCAGATAGTCGTCTAAGATTGGATTATCCGCAAGGTTTAACGCCATGAGAGCTGCCATTTCGGGGGGTCGGAATTGAGGATTTGCTACGAAGAACATGCCATCTTTTATAGATGCCGCGGAAATGTTCAAGTTTTCTCCGTTTTCTCCGCATTCTTCAAAGTTGACCGTATATTTCATGGTGCAGCGATATCCCTGGAAAAGCCTATTGAAGGGAGGGTTGGTGGAGCTTGCTGAGAAACGCGAGCTTCTGACCTCCTTGGTCTGGAGGAGAGAGGCCCAAATAGATGAAGCGGCCATTGTTTGCGGATGATATTCCCAGGGGATGCGGTGTAGAAAGTTTTTCTGAATGTGATTTGGAAGCTTACTAAGCTTCGGGCCAAGATCGCGGCGACGGAATTTGGCGATAACATCGTTCCAGAGATGGCAGACCCTCATACAAGCGGGGTGATCAGAGCTTGGAATATACGATATTATCTGGATGTGAATTTCCGTAGGAAGGCTAACCGCGGGCTTGCTCTCTATTTCTTTTGCAGTGTCCATTGTGAAGTAGTAGAGAATAATAAAATAAAATAAGAAGCGTTCGACCTGATCGATTGAGCTGAGGGGGTTTGGATTCAGGAAGAGGTAGAGAATAATTGCGTTGTATTTGTGTTTTATTTTGCGACCCGGTCTCGGCTTTTTGAACGCGAGCTTCTGTAGCTGTAATCGTTCAGCCTTGTTGGAAGTCGAAATAGTCTCGTGTTATATATGCAGGATCTGAGCTCCGACAGCAAAAAATTGACTTCTTTTTATAATGCAATTAACTATTGGTCCACCCTTTGAATTGGAGGCACAAAGTATTCGCTGAATGTATATGCATCGATGTGCATACGTACATGAAGGATCTGACGAGGTTAACGCGTGAAGATGGAGAGCTCGATCGAACATTGGACAGGGGTTTTTATAGCCCGAAGAAATACAACGCGCCAGGGTTTGTTAGTTACCGAGTCGCAACGTTGGTCTCGATCTATGCACACCGGACATTCGGAATAACTACCGGTACCACTGCAGTGCAGTATATCGATTGGTCATAAGGCTATCTATATTCAGCCCATAAGGTCCCGAGATCCCCAAGTCAGCGTGGGACAATTGTAAAAACTCACAGCCTCGTCTTATATATGGTTCCCATGATATATCCATCGAAAAAAAATCCTCATCACGCAATGTAATCGGTTGAATGGCAATCCGAAGCTTCCCCGCACTTGACGCAAACGCAGAATTCCCAATTCTATCGAAAGCTTTTATTTATTTATTTTTTTTTTTATAAATTCAATTGCCATAGAATTGCCATGGTGCTAGAAAAGATAAAAAGGGTATCATTAATGCATATTCTATCTAGTGCTCAACTAAAAAGCTCGAACAAATGACAAACTCAAACCAGGATAAAAATTCCAAACACCCCTCAACCATGCAATACAATAGCATGTAGCTCTATATATCGAACAATATCTGGAAACCATTAAATGATAATTATAAAATAGTCTCATCCACAAGTAATACCCCCTCGGTAGCAAGTATCGAGAAATTTGCTACACCAAACGCATCAACAATCACACTCTCAGGTGTTACTGGTGTAACAATCGTACCATCGTTGTCACTCAACGTCAGTCCGCTGACATTCACTCCACTCTTAGCATTGAGCCCTTCGGCTTGCAATCTCAAAAGTTTGAGGGTGTGAAATGGCTGGAAGCCGGAGAGTGATACCGTGGTATTCAATCTGCTCCCTTTTGTACCCCATCCCTGTGGTGAGGGTTGGGAGCATGACCGACAGTTGAGAACTGTGGGGTCTGATGTATTATATGGCGAGAGATTTAAAACTATGGCACGTGCAAGGTAGTTCCCCGCTGGCGCTTGTGTGGGGATTAATACTGTTGTATATGTACTTGTGCTCGTGAACGTGACGGGAAAGCTTGTGAGGGAAGTCGAAATTGAAGACGATATGATCTTGGTAGTATACGTAGATGTACTCGTAGTGGGCCTTGTAATACTTGAATATATGGTTTTTGTACTCGTGCTTTTAGAGACTGAGAGCTTTTTGATGGTCAAGGTTGTTTTTAAAGTGATAGTAGTCCGCGAAGTGCTTGTGGTTCTTTTTGTAACAGTTTTGGAAGTCTTCCAGCGAGTTTTCTTTTTGTTTTTTGTGCCAATAGTTGTAAAGGTTGAGACTTTACGAGAGGTAATCGTCTTTTTAATTGTTTTGACCGAACGATTTGTCCGTATTGTGCGACTAGTTATGGTCTTCGTGATCGTTTTAGTGGACTTTGAAACTGAAGATGTAGAAAATTTGGTGACTTTGTTGATTTTTGTCGTTACGGTTGAAGTTTGAGTTACTGGTATGGTAGTACTTAAAGTTCGAGTACTGGACGAAGTCGTGGTGGAGCTTCGAGTAATGGTCGTTGACAAAGACACTAATACTGGCTGTTGTACGCGATTTGAATACAGCCCATAGGCTGAAATATCACCAAGATTAGGGGACAAGATGATCGGTGCCACCATGAACGTAGTGTCAGACCCTGGTTCAGGTAATGCCAGTGCTTCTGCTAGAAAATACATGCCATATATCATAGGACGAACACCCGGTTGAAGGCCTTGGTACGCTTTTGGAATCAGCATAGAGTAGTCCGTGTTAAGCGTAGAGTGAATGTGAACTCGTCGGACGTCAAGAGAAGCAGACATAAGCCCCCAGTCAACCAGCCATAGAGCAGCTCCAAAACTGTCTGAAATCCCTGGTGCACCTCCACAGGAAACCGTATTGGCTTCTCCAAAGATAAACTCGGAGTTGTCGGCATTAACTGCACTAATTTCCGACGGAAATACTTGTAGTTGCGAGGCTATTATATTATGGTTGATAAGGTTATCAACCCTATTTGACGCCCGCGCAGAGCAAAAGCTTTGTGAATAGAAATGCTCTGAGTACATGGGTAGCTTGAATAACGTGTTATTAGCACCCAGACCGATCAATGTTCTTACATTGAAATCTCTCTTCGTAGGACCAGAATAAACCGATCCTTGAAATTGAACGTTAGGTGATATCGCAGCTACTATCAAGTTTGCGACTTGCATCCACTGGGGTGCGTAATATACACCATACCAAGGTTCCGATCTGAGATTATTCGTAACATAAAGATCAGGTTCATTCCCAATTTCGAATAAGCGGAGCTGGGGGAGGTTTTCATAAACCGCCACCGCAAATTGTACAGTGTTATTCCAGTTCTCGGTAGGATCTCCTAAGTTTAGTCCAAAAGTGATGTCGATATTTTGAAAGTAGTTGGCGATATTGGTGATAAAAGACCGCCCGAAGTGATAAGATGTAGTGATATTAGGACCATAGATTGATTTTGTAGCTGTGGTCTGATTCGGGTCGTAATAGCTCTTGTCGACAGCGGAACCACCCACGCGTAAAACGGGCAAGGCTCCAGTTTTACTGGCCCAGATATTAAAAAGATTCATTAAAAACTGATTACCTGTAAACCCGGTAACTGCTGATAGCTCCATAGAATAACTGACGAAAGAACGGTCAACGGAAGGCGCCGTGGCTGCTCCTAGCGTGGGTAAGGCGTTTACCGCCGTAAATGTCCCAAGTTGACCCCATGATCCCACGATAAAGAACGTAGAGAATAACAATGCGATAGTGGACAGAAAGGATACTCGCATCGCGAATTATAGTTGTATGAGATGCAACCCAAGAAGGATCGAGGAGAGGAATTGTCCACCCAAGGCATTGAAAGTGAACACCAGAAGATGATCATGTCTGTGTTAGATATACCAACTCGTCGATCGTCTATAAACATGAAAATCTATATGGGAGGTCGAAGCCCACGTAATTGGCTGCCGGTCTTTAACGGGCGAAAAATGCGAGGTGGTCGGTGAGTGCCTCGCCATAGGTACCATGATAATACTCCGTTGCGTAGAGAATTAGGGCGCGATAGATCGGGATTGGAGATTTTAAGCCCCACCACCCGGCTAACCGAGAGCATTGACCCTATATTCTGGACCCTTATTCAGTCGATTTGGGACCCTGAGCAGAGATGCCGAGAGATCTGTCTTTACTGATTTTTTTGACTATTGAGTCTCTTGATATTTGAATTCTAGTCGGGACGAAGCTTGTGTTGCGTGCGTACATTGCAACATCTCATATTGATCATTGAGCGGAAAGATCTTAAGATTTAAAGATATTGATCTTGAGAAAGAATGGGGCCCGCTAATTGGTATTATTAATGTCAATTATTGATCCTAAGATATTCGCTGGGATGGATATCCTTCTGCTGGGAATGATCCCAGGCGGAACATCAATTCACTTGGTATTTCTATTGCGAGTGCGACATTTCTCACTCGCATTCAGCGTTACGATGTATTTTTATTTGGTTATGTGAGACAAGTTCGACTGTCCACGGCGACTTACCAAAGACTACCATCACTGAAAAAAGTGAACTCAGCGGTCGAAAAGCGATTCCAGACCTTAACATATTTCTTGGCGAATACTCTAGTCTTCGCTTCGCATTGCTAAATGTGACCCGGAAATCTCGGGATACCGTTGCCACCGGGACCTTCGGCTAGATGATTACTGCAGCTAGGTAGCGCAGTAGACATGCTACT
Organism: Arthrobotrys entomopaga; assembly: GCA_012184315.1. Taxonomy (NCBI): domain Eukaryota; kingdom Fungi; phylum Ascomycota; class Orbiliomycetes; order Orbiliales; family Orbiliaceae; genus Arthrobotrys; species Arthrobotrys entomopaga. The sequence continues at coordinate 692,850 of LDDX01000025.1, forward strand.
AACCCTTTGGAATATATTACTCAAAAGCCCAGCCGGTTCGGGGGGACGCTGCAAACATAGTCTCGGGGATGCTACCCTGCGAGCTTGGTGCAAACAAACTTAGTCAGCTATTGAAGTTCTACATCTAGGCCATTGATTCTTCCTCCTTGACATGTCGACACCATAATAATCTGAGTTTATATATGGGCTAATCGAAACACCCTTTCGTATATTAATCTATAGTATACGCCAAGATAAACTCAGCTGTAAATTTAGTCTCGGGGGCGCTGTCCTGCGGGCTATGCTGTAAATTATGATGTTATCGCATGGATTCCCTACAAAAGCTAAGCTACGATAAATTCATTTATGCACGCAACCGCACGCATCACTCCAAATATATAAGTGATAAGTACGGCTACTTGCATCATTTTGTTGGCAAACAACGGGAACAAATTTACACTCAATCGTTGATGTGGCAACTTATTTTCAAGAAGTTCAGGCATCATATAAAGTGAACAGCCATAACTCCAAGACGTGGTTATATTTTGGGGCTCTGTCTCCCAGTGTTTCAATTTATTTCGCGAATTAGCCATTTACGCCAAAATCATATCACAAAGTGAAAACAAAATCCCAAAAGCACCAAAACGAATAAATACGACGAGCGAATATTCAAATAAACGCTGAGTAGATACATCGTCAGAATTCGTGATATCTAGCAGCAACAATGGCACCACGAAAGGTACGTTGGCTTTACAAGACCCTAAACAGCCAAATATTTGCCTAGGGCTGACGATAACGTGTATACACTAATTAGAATCCCGAATACAACGTTTTACCCGATTATGGAGACGCTCAGCTTATTATTCTCACTGAGAGTGACAGCACAGGCTGGTCTCCTGCAGCGATCAGGGAGCCAGGAGCAATAGAATTTGGGGTTTTTGAAGCGGGAATAATATCCCAGCTCGATAGTTACAAACGCAAGGCCGTATTTGATGTCTTCGACGCGCTGAATGGGAAACAAAAACGCGGTGCACATATATGGGTTGCTATTGGTTTGGAATTTTGCGAAGATGGCAGTATCTGCTTGGTTGCAAAGGCGGTGCAGCCGTCACAACTATGCAACGGATATATATTATTGCCTTGATGCCGTTCAGAATGGCTCCACGGAAAGTTTAATCATATCTGTTTGCTTTCACAAATTGGACGCTTCTCGTCCAAGCTGAATCACCTAAAGTTCTGAGCGTATTAATTAAATATCTGGAGCCAATAACATTCAAAATGCAAATTTACATGCTATACGTGCGCGTGTGCTGAGTAATAAATTAAAGAATCATTGGGAAACATTCGTGATGAACTGTGTCCGACTAGGACGCCTGAATTTGCCTCCAATAAGAGCAGCCAGGGCTTCTATCCCACCGAATCCCAACTGTTCCGCCAGAGTGCCCACCATTTCGAGTCCGAGATCGAATGCTCGCTGTCCTCCTTTGCAAGATCCTACCTCTAGATGCTGAACCAAACTACTTAAAGACTTAAAACTCCTGATATTTTCTGTCACGTTAATCCCGAGGAATGACAGATTACAGTGATACAAAATAGGAGAGTGGGCAGGTGAGTTCATATGCTGCAGAACACCATTCTGATTCTTGAATATTCTTTGGCAAGTCGTACAGATGTAACCTGACTTTTTCGGATCAGAGATGAATATCGATGAAGTTGGCGTAGCGATTGCTGAATCGGATCCCCAAGAAGATATCGACTGTACATCAAAGTCATCCTCCCTATCTAGATAGACAACATTAAGCGTATCTGTAATTTCTTCGAAAGAAAAGTCGCACCCTTCACTAACAGGCGTCATAATCACACTACCGCCGGAATCCGAATCGTCTTCCGAGCACTCTTCTACTTCTTTGAGAAACTTGCTGGCGTTATATTCTTCCAATGCCTTTTTTGCCCCCGGAATGGTGATTAAACCTTGAGTATCCCTTCCGCATATGAATTTGTCGATGGTATTTTTGTCATAACCGCTCTTACAAGAACCGCTTTCCAAGTGTTGTATCAAACTGGTGAGCAGTTTAAATGTTTTCCTACATTTCATGTTAATGCACCGATGCCTGCCAGTACATATATGTTTTCGCCGAAGTCCCCTCGATGGGAAGTCCTTGTTGCAGTCGGGGCAAATGAAAATTTTGAAAAAAGGGCTCTGGGGGTCCTGCTTAGCCCTACAATTATGCTTCTTCATCTTTTTCTTCGATGGGAATTCCTGCATACAACCCTCGCAAAGGGATCTTATGCAGGTTTTCGGTGGTTCGGTCCGAGGCGAAGGCTGGCTGGGAATGGGACCAGCCCGACGAGGCTTTGGAGTTTCAACTGGGCGACTAGCAGCGGCGTCAACCCGCTGCCGTGTGATAACATGCTGATTTAGGTGTTGTTCGAATTCGCTTTCGAGGAAAAATTCCCTATCGCAATCCAAACAAGCAAAGGGGGCCGAGGAAAGATCGGGAGGCATTCTACCGTGTTTCCTTTTGCAGTGCTGGGAGTAGGTGGTATCGTACATAAAGTATAAGTCGCATTTACAGCAGTGAAAGATGGACGGATGGCGAGAGAGGGCTCTTCGTACTTTACACTCCTTGCAAAAGGTTCCGAACTGAAGGTTTGGCTTGACATTCTTCGAGGCGCCTGAGGACGAGGCTGGGCTGGATGGCATGTTGATATCTCTGTATATTGATAGTGCTACTAGTGTGTAGCGCTATAGCTCCGGTGAAGCATTGCTTGCCGTTATTAATATTCAAATTGTGTATATCATTCAACCCGAAGCTTGAAGTACTACTTTGGTGGACTTTGTATACCAAAAAACATCCTCTTCGAGATTTCTATGAAATCGCAGCTCACCCGGCGAAATGGTGATTTATCGGATATTTCAACTCTTCCCCGCTCTTGCGTAACGGGAACGAATTCACTTTAAATAGCCCTACACGGAGATGAGCGCTGGTGTCCACTCCTGTGGCACAGCACGCCCACATAATATGAATTCAGGCATTATATGCTGCTACCCAATCTTGGGCTGCTACCAGCCAATAAGATGATTGCCAAGATTCTGGCGAACAACGCATTGGACAAATGCGCTCGCTGGTTGACCGGTTGCAAACCAGTTTTACAAGCTTGGAAATACAAGCATACGAGTAGTCTGGGTTCGAGTATTTCTAGTTTTCGACGGTTTTGGTCAGGTACAAGACTAATTTTTAGTATTTGCATATATGTCTAGTCTCGAAGCCAGACTGGGCAGTTTTGGGTTATATACGCTATGCCTTGTGAACTCCCCGAATTGATTGGTTGTTGGACGCCGCGATAAAATCCAACAGATAAACGCACACCATGGTGAAGTATGGATGTGACACCAGGTGGACTACACTAGATATTAGGGATATTCCATCTCTAAATTTCGCCACCAGAGAGTAGATCAAGTTCGTTTAAAGGGGAAATACGAATAGTCCAGATGGTATCACCATTTATATTATCGGGTGACTGACTCATCATCACAAATGTGGTATATCCTGGGGTCTCTCGGATCCATATTTGAAAGCATTACCATTCCCTACGCCTACGTTCCTATATCAAAAACAGCAAGCCCTTGAATTCTATCCACGTGTACTCGACGATAAATGAAAGAAATTACTACAAAAAAATGGGCAAAAATTATAGCCTTGGCATAGCATTTATGTAATCTGACATGTGCATCGGTACAGAAAAGCTTGTCTAACTGAACCTGGTTGCAACATTGAATGGGAGCCTCATTTAACGGCGCAGAGGAAGGCGCAGTATCAGGATATCCGTTTGTTTTATCAATTTTCTAGGTCTATGATAGGAAAGCTCGTAGGGTCTCCTGGACCCGAAAATTCGGCGATTCTTGATCAACCCCAGCTCAAGAATGGTCGAGCCAAGCCAACTCTCCGGCCCAATATCCTTCCTTTGGTTAGCAAAGACCATAAGCGCATTAACCCATGATGCTCAGATCCGTGGATGTCCATATATCCGATCTATTCTGGGGTATCCGATCAACAGTTCACGATCTCGACCCACCTGAACAACATTGGCATGTTGGAAAAAGGCGAAGTTTGAAGGGTCTGTTACACCAACGTTCCAACATCCTAGCTCGCACGACCCAATCATTTCATTCGTCAACTACCGTGGCGCAACAAAACCACACGTGCTGCAGGCTGATATTTGAAATGTTTTTTTTAAAAAATCATTTCACCTGCTCGATCCGTTAAAGCGTGCTGAGATCAGTCGAAAATGGGAAGATTTTTGCAACACCAACCCGCACAAGGTTATAGTCCGGGGTGTATGGAACAAGCTAAATCCAATTCTGACCCTTACATCCCATCTACCGCTCCGCCATTCGACTGTTTTTCATGGCAAGGGGATTTTGTCAATGTTTGAGCCAACAAAGAAGGGTCAGGATGAAGAAGAAAAAGACGAAGAAGAGCTGGAACAGAGATTGAGTCGGAGCTGAAGATATTATGTTGAGAGAGTAGATGTAGACATGGATGCTGCTCAGCTCAGGCTCCAGTGCGAAGCTTTCTTTCTTATTAAAGGGCGGGCTAGATCTGCTAAGCTCCTACAAGCTTTTTTTTTTTTGTCCTGATATACACATATTCAAAGCCCAGGCATTAATACCTCTTGAAGTCCAAATCCAAAATTTCTATAAAAATGTTGTCCAATCTATGCTCGCTTATCGCCGTCTCTAGCGTCCTCCTTTTGGCTTCCACAGCAAGCGCCCAGTCGATATACACCCCTCCAGACTCATGTGTCGCAATCATCGACGACAGCCAAAGGTGCGGTAGTCAAGACCTCGCCAATAATCCCACAGACAAGCAATACCGCAGTTTTTTTACCTGTTTCTGTCAAGATCCTGGCCTGGACGCAATCGTTTCGGACTGCATCAGCAATCTCGACACGAGCGAAACAGTTGGTCAGGGCGTCCTTCGCACCATCCAAACCGTCAATGCGCTTTGCGCCCGACTAGCCAACCTCTTTGACAGCAGCAGCAGCAGCGATAGCGGAACCGCCACCAGTGGATCTCAATCATCTGCTCCGATTACTACAGGGCCTCAACCGACCGACACCGATCTTCCAGGCGCAGACCAATGCGGCCAGCTCGGCAGCACAATCAATAGTTGCGGTGCCGTCGCAATAACCGATTTGGCAGTCCCTGATATCGCGAGGTGTATCTGTGGCGACGGCTCTGGGTCGCAGTTCTCCGGTCTCGTCACTCAGTGCTTTAACTACTTGTCTGTTGCGTCGCCAACTGTTCTCGGCAGCTTTGAAACATTCACGGAGGGATATTGCAACGGTTTCGAATCGGCTACCGCTAGCGGGGGAAGTTCGATGTCCACCTCGGCTGCGAATACCGGGGCGAATACTGACACCGGTCCGTCGCAAACTCAAGCTGGTGTTTCGAGTTCGAGCGGTACGCAGTCGGTTCCGGCTGAGACTTCTACCCCGGGAGCCGCGAGTACGCTTCAAATCGCTTTCGGGTCTGTCTTATTTTGTTTTTTCGGCGTGGTGGCTTTGGTTTTGTAATTTCATGTAATATATATATATAATGCACCGTTGACTTACCATACAGATTATAATGGGCATTTATATACGCATATACCCGAATGAAAATTTCAACTTAAAATTACGAGATTCCGAAAAATAGTACTTATTTTGTGACTCAAGTTTCGTCCCAGAAATTATAGAGTATTAAAATTGGTACAGGTACCCGGACCGAGCTGTATATATATAATTATAATACACCTTGCAAATATAGACGTACAGTAAGTAGCCTTATAATAAGGCCGTGCTACAAAACCAACGCTCCCAAAACCACGCCTGCCAAAATCACCCTTTGAACCCACCCAACGCCCTTCCCTCTCACCCCATCATTAGGAAGACTCGCAGCCGTAGCGCCACCCCCCGCACCAGCAGGAGTAGTAGTAGTAGCATCGATAACAGTAGGTCCAGTATACGCCCCACCACTATAACCACTTCCACCACCACTCGGCTCTGGATAAGCCGATGATCCAGCGACAGGTGTGGTTACAATATCGGTTTGAACCGGCGGGGTTTCGAGGTTCGACAGGTCGGATTCAGCCCAGCGGATTTGGAAAGCGGGGACTGGTGTGCGGAAGAGAGCTGTAAGGGAGATTTCGTCGGCTTCCGAGGTTATATTCACGAGACCGCGGCCGTTGTCGTAGTAATCCCAGCATTGGTATCCTCTATTTATATTCCACGTATATTTTAATTAATAAATCGTTCGTCGGGGTCCAATTGAATATAATATTACCAATATCGATCGATTTATACGGGTTATTATAACTATGGTAACGTTGATAGACTTACGTCGGAACACACAAAGCAGCAGTCTCAGTCGGCGCAATGGCCCGAAAGTTCAAAGTATCGGTAGGAGTAGGGTAGCAGCCGATGGTATACCCCGACGGACAAATCCCTGGGGAGTAATATCCCCAGCTGTACCACACTTGATCAAAGTAAGGTGGCGCGCAGGGATATTTTCGCGATTCGGAGAGTGGAGCGTAGGTTTGGGACATGACTCTGGTAGGACAATTGGGAGGAGGGGTCCATATTGTCGTTAGGGGGACTACGAGACCGTAGCCGGATAGGGTTTGGGTATCTCCGAATTGATCACGATAGGTTGAGGGAAGTTTGCGGGTGGTGTATTTGGCCATTTTATATTGCAATTGGGCGTAATGGATTAGGAAAGGCTATAAAATTTTATATAGTTGAAAGATATTTTCTGGCGGGAAATGTCAAATAAAAGAGCTGACACAGTAGCCTCGAGACCAGCGAATAAATTATAGTGGATATAATGCAACTCATGAAGCAGAATTGAAAAGGTGAGTTGAACACTTTTATACACATTCACACGTACTAAATCATTCATTAAACAGACACACGGGGTATTCTCAACGGCCAGTGGTACTCTCAGCCGTACAAGGCTTGATCATTTCGAAAGTCTTGTTCAAGTCTTGTCATATCTTGGTATCCAACAAAGCAAGCGAGGTTGGCGATAGGTATACCAATCATCTTGAGTAAAACTTCGCAGAGCCGCAAGATAGTGTATCGAAAGGGGATTCAACCGCCTCCCAAGACTTTGTGGCTTGATATTTAGGAGGATTTTTCATCTTGGAAGTCATCTCCTGATCCTTCGGATTTTTCTGGTAAATCTCAATTCGACGCTTGGCCAATTGGAGGTATGTTGTTTTTTATGAAACCGAAACTTGAGTCGCACGATGGCTCCCTACTCCCTATTTTCGTGGAAATTTGGCTCTTGGAAGCGCAAGATGGATTTATTGAAGCATAAGGTTGAATCCGCCACAATAGCGAGTGCTATCGTGATAAAACTTGTAATATAATGGTAGATGTTGCAATGCATCAGCTGGTCGGCCAAAATTGATTTGCGACTTGAGTCTCACTACCATAACTTCCATCCTGACGAAAGAAGTACTTGTAAAAAGAAAAGAAAAAATCAACCCGGGATATCTAACAACTTAATTGTAATAAAACTATACTTCTCGCATGTACTACTAGTACTGATGTTATGTGTTATGTCAATAAAGGTCGAGGCATGTAGCACAAGAAAAAATGTGTTGCGAAGGTCAACAAATTTAGGCTAAATCAATCGAAGCCCCCGACACGAGCCCGGATCAACGGTTTCGAATTCGTTCAAAAACAATCGATGCAATCACCAACCTGAGGCATAGAATACTAGTAGCTCTTTGGAGCTGATGAATATCGGTACAGTTATTTCGCAAAAATAGAGACGCATCAAGATCGATATCAAGAGACTACTTCGTACGGTCAATTATAATATTATGATCAATGACGTCAGCCCTCGTATTATTAAAAGCTACTGATATCGATACGAGACTGGTATATAATCGAGTGGTAAGCTCAAGTAATCGTTTGCTCTCTCGTTTGAAAGGTTACTAATCTCATAAATAGTATATCATACCCGGATAGCCTAGACGTTTCGCGGCATTCGGCCGGAGAAGCTATGCCGAACGGAGGTTGAATAGGATTCAACTGGCTAACGCCCTTGCAAATGCCTCTGAATCCAGGAACGTGAATTGTCTTGGTTCACGGAATTTGGCTTAGTTATCAGGGTGCAGGTTGCTTATACATTCGCTCAAACCCTCCTCTGTTGCCCCGCCGCCGGAATTAGACGAGCATATTTTTTTGCCCCGAGACTAGCTAGTACGGCTACCGCGAACAAGGTCGAGCTCCCCCCACCCTGATACGTCGTATAGTTCTACTCGAAGTCTCTTGATTGTTCTGTTGGAATGCAGAGCCGGACCCCAACAGAATTGGGACGAGCGTGTGAGCAGCTTGCGTGAAGCCCTGTCGACTGTCCACTGAATGCATTGGGTAATCGCGTCGGGTTTATAAAAGCCTCCCTTCGATCTCTTTCCGACAAATTTCAAATTTTCGCTCCTTCAAATTTTCATCTTTTTGAGTGTTTTACTGTCAGCTTCATCGGGAAAATTTCTCCGGGCGGTTTTCAACGTGTCATAAAAATCAAATTGTAAGTTTTTTCATCGGCGGGGCAGTTTTTGGTGGGACGTGGCGGTGGTGGTGTTGCCCCTCCGAAGAGAGCTCATCATCATCATATCATCATTTGGCCCGGGAAGCTTATTCACGCGGCGAAACCGGAACCTTCCCCTCTCCCACTTTATAAACTTTACCATCGCCACCTTGTCAATTGAGAAAAGCTAGTAGAATTCCAGTTTTCGGGATACTAATCATCAACTCAGAAGATTTTCAAGTTGCATCAATACAGCCATCTACAATGTCCTCCTCGTTAGACCAACTCAAGGCCACCGGCACGGTATGTGGCCGAAATAACCCCTCACCGAATTGATAGCTCGAATTCACCATTTTTTTGGAATAAATGCTGACTTTTTTGCTTGGATGATGGAAATAGACCGTCGTTTGCGACTCTGGTATGCTTAGAACTCCATTTCATGCTTCGAATGCCTCCCCGAATCCCCAAGCGCCAGGCTTAACCATCGAGGCATCTGTGTGAACGTCGCATGCTGATAGAAATCACCCAGGTGACTTTGCCACCATTGAGAAATACAAGCCACAGGATGCCACCACAAATCCATCTCTCATCTTGGCCGCCGCGAAGAAGGCCGAGTACGCCAAGTTGATTGATGTCGCGATTGAATACGGCAAGAAACACGTATGTAGCCTAATCGCTCCTCCAAGGCAGCTCGACTCAACAGCTCACCATATAATTAAAACATCAAGGGTGGAAACATCGAAGAACAAGTTGATGCCGCACTAGACCGCCTTCTCGTCGAATTCGGTAAAGAAATCTTGAACATCGTCCCCGGCCGTGTCTCCACCGAAGTCGATGCCAAATTCTCCTTTGACAAGCAAGCTTCTATCAACAAGGCCCTTCACATCATCGAACTCTACGACTCCATTGGCATTTCCAAGGACCGAATTCTTATCAAGATCGCTAGTACCTGGGAGGGTATCCAAGCCGCCAAGGAACTACAATCGAAGCACGGTATCAACTGTAACTTGACCCTCTTGTTCAGTCTTCCACAAGCCATTGCCGCCGCTGAGGCCGGCGCTTTCCTCATCTCGCCTTTTGTCGGCAGAATCCTGGATTGGTACAAGAAGGACACTGGCAAGACCTACTCTTCTGAAGAAGATCCTGGTGTCAAGAGCGTTCAAAAGATCTTTAACTACTACAAGAAGTATGGATACAAGACCATTGTTATGGGTGCCAGCTTCAGAAACACCGGAGAGATCACGGAATTGGCCGGATGTGATTACTTGACCATCAGTCCAAACTTGTTGGAGGAGTTGTATAACAGCACCGCTGCTGTTCCACAAAAGCTGAGCGCCTCTGATGGTAAGTCTTGATATTCCCTGTCGGTTAGGTTCATTTGCAAAAGAATATGACTAATAAGATGATAAATAGCCGCCACACTCGATATCCCGAAACAAACTTACATTGACGACGAAGCCGCCTTCCGCTTCGACTTGAACGAAGATCAGATGGGTACCGAGAAATTGAGCGAGGGTATCAGAAAGTTCGCGGCCGATGCCGTCACTTTGAAGGACATCCTCAAGCAGAAGCTTTCTGCGTAAGCGACTCGTCCTGTTGTGTCATCTTCCCGTTTCCGCCGAATAATTTGGAACCTGGTTAGCCTGGAGCTCGTTATCCGAGATTCTCCTTGGATTGTTGAATTTCAATTTGTATAAATTCTTGGCTTGAATTGGATTTCTTTGCGGTAGCGGTGCTTTTTTGTATGCTAGCTATTGAAGATGGGACGTTCTTCAGTACTAAATTAAAAGCTACATGTTCTTTTAATACCTTTAAAAAGCTCGAGTGAACATCCTTCGAGTGTGCCATGTTTTTGATTCCCGAGACAGGTAATAAATAAGCAAAAATGCAGGTCATTGGTGGGTATCTCCCCGCAGCAACCGTGACTTTTACACGAATTAGTCTATATAAACCGATCTTGGGCTCCCTAGCTGTAACCCTAGTAGAAAACTTTACATTTCGAAATTCGCATTCCTGCATGACGCGACAACCATCAAAACGTATCAGGAGCGTCTTTCTTATGCAAATTTATTTAAGTCCAAAGATCCTCAGAAACAAATATTAATTTGCAAATCGGTACACTTTAACGCTTTCAAAATAGCTTTCAAAAATACCAAATCCCAATCCAAGCTACTCACACCACTGATGCTATCTCCTTTTATCACCAGTGTGTACAGGTCTAGTAGGTATTCAAGTATTTAAAAATATTTGTTACCGAATGACCTGAACACTGGTCTCGCAACGCTGAACACGCCTTTTTTGTGGTCTCGAAACATTCCACAACACAAGCAATGCACCATAGTGACTCATATGCATCGTGCGTTGTGCAATTGTGGGACGTCGACATATCGCGGCCGAGACCAGACATATTCCTCTCTATAAGTATATACAAGAAGAAATCACGTCTGCGAAAAAGACGCTAGCTGAACGCTGGTAATTAGAGAGTATCTCCAAAAGTAGAGGACAATTGGTGGAAATACCGAAGAATGGACAGCTCATTGAAACGAGCCTCAGTTCCTGTGAGATCTAGAGGGAATATGCATCGGGCTGTGATAACGAAACGATCGCCACCAGGACCTCTCAAGTATTTCCCATAAGTTCTTATAAAGAAAAATGTGTCTTTAACGTATGAACGTTGCTTTCATCTGAATTGGCTGACCTTCGAATTTCCATCCACTTAGGTTATTTCATCTTCCCTGGGAGATTCGACTTCAGATATATGACTATATCCCGATCTCCTTTGCTGTCAATTTTCACTATACACCACCTAAATTCTCGCAAGATCCCGTAGACAAAGGTTGCTCGCAACAGAATGATAGGATCGGCGAAGAATCGCGTCCTACCTTTGAAAGTGTAAGTTTCAACTATTTTACCTAACCATTCGGGTCGAATAAGTAACTGATACTGATATATGCTTTGCATTTCATAGACAGTAAAATGCGATATTACCTGGGAGGTTTCCGAGGAGCCTCGGTTTGAAGCTGTCACCGTATGGACAAACAATGGTCAAACGGAAACAGTATATGAGGCTCCACTCTTAGCAGTCAATCACCAATTCTCCTCGGATATACGAGCCGCGGTGAAGAGTAGACGAGCGGAATATAAGAAATTCCTAAATTTTCTATTCACGGACATTAAAGCATGGGAGGACTCATTCAACCCAGGTACTCCTCCGCAAGCACCCTATGAAGACAGGGAATATTCGGAACCTGAAGGTCGAGTGTTGAATTTGTTGAGGCTCGGACGGCATATTTTCCACGGATTCAACCACCATACGGCCAAAACGCTAATGACGTTGAATAAGACGGTGTTATATTATATCAACTTTGTTGTCTTCACGCACGAGAGCGGATTTTTCATGAAGCAGTTAACATGGGAGGATCCAGATCCTACGAAAGAAACCAAATGCATATGCTCCGGTCTTTCGCATTTATTGGAGCAATCCATCGACCCAAGAGTCTACAACCTTGGAGTGACCGTTAAATCACGGAATCTGGAACCGAAAGGAACAAAAGAAGACCAGGACGATTTTGTGAGTTTAATCGGAGAGGTACCGTATTATGTCAAGATGGAAATTATATATCCTGAAAGAATTGAGTTTCCTGTTGTCAAAAAACGGGAGAGATTGAACGTGTGGATCTCGAATTTCTTTGAATTTGAGATCTCAAACTCTCAGCGTGAATTGTTGGCTAGGAGGTCTCCTTCAAGCATATCCCAGCGTCAACTGAGTCAGAGAGGGCGTCTTTGGTCACATCAATGGGATGGAAATTCCAACACTGAAAAGGTTCTTTTAGAGGACCAAGTAATATTATTCAAATGGAAGTTATATGGCACCCACTCTGATTCGCCGTAACTTGACATGGACGGAATCAAATAACAAAGATGGGATTCGAGACTGTGAAAATATTTCGTTTGAAGAGAATGATACAGCATGGAAGACTGAGAGCTCAGAAAGAAACACATGCAAGAGAAGAAAGAAACTGCATCTCAATAATTGTAATTTCAAATCAATATGACATCCAAACAAACTAACTGAATTAAATGAGCAACTATTAAATATTTGGAAAATTTCAGAACAGATCGGGCTTGAACGCGCGAATTTGGTCTTCAAGGGCATCCCATGTTTTTATCGCAATCTCAAGTTCATCTTCTGGGTAATCCTTAAGGGGTTCCCAAATACCTGTAATTGTATTTGAGTCATTAGTTAAGTCATTCCAAAAGACGCCTAGTGATGCCGTTCCAGTGATAAGCTGCTGGCTAGTGCTTGCATAGCTAGCTAGAGCATCTGCAACTCTAGCCAAGCCATAGACGCTATCACTTGTTGCTGCTATTTGAGCTCTCAATCGTGTTTCGTTTCCTGTAAATGCGTTTGCTATAAATACCTAGGTTAGTATTTTTTCTCCCTGGGTAATAAATTTCAGCCTTACCAATATCGTCCCATGGCCACCCCCAGCGTTGGTTTTCGTATTGGCGGTTGAGCTCTTCAAGCTCTCTTTGTTTGTTGATCATGTTCTGCTCAGTTTCATTTCGGATTTTGATAACCTCATTGCTTAAATCGTTGGCTGTGAACTGGAGAGATCTCAGGATCCCGTCACATTTCAAAGCTTGAGTGTTTCCTGCTTGCATGGCATTGTTTTTTTCTAACCAGAACTGTTCCCATTCTTTTGGTTTTGAAGGGTCATAGAGCTTCCGTGGTATATTAGTCTTTCGTTGTGAGTATCGGTAAATACCTTGTAAAGCCTTGGTAATCTCAGGCAAAGTATCGCCCATAATCATCTGTGAAACCCGAATTGCTTGTTGAGAAGGGCCGGATAAACCAAGGTTTCTATCAACCATCAGGAAAGGTTCTAGTATATAAATGTAAGGGAGAAGTTCTGCTTACCCTAGAGATGCTGATAAAGCACTCCAAGACTGTGCTAAAGTAGAAACGTCATCATGACGGATACTATTGACACTAAACTGAGGGGCAGAAAATGCCTTCACGATGGCTTGGCTGTGGAAGCTTTGCGTCAAGGTTGAGGCAGCAGCTTTTGAATCACCGCCACAAGTGGTGAGCAAATGGCCAAGCAAGTTTTGAGATGTTTCAAGGTGGGTGCCTGTTTGCTTAGTGATGAAAGCCCGGCATGCTGCATTAACGTTTTCCCAGCTGGCAACCGCTCGGCCGGTAAGCTCTGAGGTGAATAGTTTTGGATCCTTCCTTTAAGTTTGTTAGCGAGAGGCCAATAAATTCGCTTTGAGAAACACAAACCATATCTCTCTATCCTTTTCTGCCTCTTCTATAAAAAGCGTGATAATTTCCCAGATGCTCACAGTTGCGTCAAAGGTGTTTATGAATCTTCCTAACAGCGGAACTAGCTCAATTAGAGAATCGTAGGTTTCCTTTGTCTGACTCAACAGATTCTTGGCATTTTCGACCAATCTAGATAGGAAATCGTGATTAGTGACGGATGAGAAAGGTCTCGAAGCTAGGACTAGGATGAGAAGTTGACAAGACCAAGTAAATTCTTACTCCTTTGTTTTGCCAGCTCGGACAGCCTCGTTGACCATAACCTTAGCCGAGCGACCCGCATCAATACCTAGTCCGATCGCAACTTCTGTCCCCACTGCAGATGTGCTGCTTAACGTCGCTCCTACGATAAATACAGTAGAAAGGATTTTCTCTATCAATCCTTGGATGATGTGTTCTAAAAATTTTACACCATTATGCATTAGCTTTCCCTAATATCTTTTTGTTGAAGTTATACACCGGACACAAACCCATCCAATCTCCTTCAAATCTTTCGACTATGTCACTCAATTCTTGAGTGCGACGTTGGACCTCCGCAATACCTTCCCTCAGGATATCAAGTGTATTTGTGTAAGATGTTTTTAGGTCAATAACCGAATTCATCAAGCTATATGCCTCATTGGAGAAGTACTGAAGAATTACAACGGTTAGCTAGCTCAGTCTATAAGTTACTTGCACCGTTACCTTTAGATAAGTTTTATTGTTATCGATTAAATCGTCGATTCCAACATGCTTTTCTTGGTTCAAAACCGGTAACATGATCTGGTAGGAGTTAGTCTGAGAAACGAACAAAGTTCCGTAGGATTGTAGGATGAATGTATCTCACGTTTTGATTCAAGGCGTAAGAGTCATAATTCCTCACGACGTCAACCATCAAAGTTCGAGTCTTTACATAAGATTTGCTGATCTCGGTTGTGAGTTGATATAAAGGAACCTCCAGATTTTGACTGTTTACGATTTTGATGCCCCTGAATATATTGTTAATTTCGCTAGACTATATTGAGAGACGCTGGTAACATACTTTGCTAGTTTCAATTTTTGAAAGCTCGATAGCTTCGCAGCAATCTCACTACTTAGATTACTCAAGTCGTCTAAAATACCGGTTACTTCTGTAGGGGCGCCAAATACTTCCAAAATAGTGCCGGAATCTACTTTTCCATTTCGGATAGCAAGACGGATCTTTTCTGGCTCTGGCTTTTTGGTTCCAAATAGGTGCGATAACGAGATACGGGGAACTTCCGTGTACGATGCCACAATATCAGAAACATCCAAATTTTCAGAAGCAGAAACTTTGCCTTCGAGTCGATTGACAACTTGTTGAATATCTCCCAGGACGTTCACCCAACTTTTCAAAAGCAAATCTCTTCCAATATCATCAACCAAAGGGCCGAGAGGCTCGCTATTTGATGGCAGATTTTGAAGGAATTGCTTCAGACAGTAAGGCAATTGTTTGGAAACCTCGGAGATATTTGCTACTGTTGTAATGGCCGTAGCCATTTTGACATCGATAAGTCCTATGAGAGTCCAGAGCTCTTGAACTTTGACAGAATATGCCGTTAGTTTTTCTGATAGAGCGGTTGCATTTGCAGGATCTGTTTTGGCCAAGTCCAAGAAGGATTTATTGAGCATTTTGGGGCTAAAAGACGCGTCTCGTGAGAGCCATGGTACAATTTGGCTATCCCTCTTGTTGGAACCGGGCGTATCGTTTGATGATAGGGCACTCATTGACAGAGAGAATACTGAATTCAAAGGAACTTCAGCAAGTGGGTGCTTGGTCAAGGTATCTGATACCTCTTCGGTGCTCTCATCTCCAGATTGCAATTGCGCTAGTAGAGATTGCATCAATTCTGCAACTTCGTGGGTGTCTTCAGCATGATCCAGAATAACCTGAGCTGTCTCGTCCAAAACTCGTCGAGCCGCCTGCAAGGTAGCCATATTAGCCCACAAGAATTAAACAAAACTCGAAAATTCTACTTACCTCTCCAACTTCATAATTTTCGCTGTCTTTAGACTTCTCTAGTGCCGATTTCTCCCATGTAGCGCAAACTTTCATCAAAATTTCGTAAAGTTTTGCGCCATCGACATTGTTATCCTTAAGAGCATTAACCATGGCTTGGCCGAACATGTTTAAGGATTGAATTGTCTTCCAACCAGCAACCGCTGAAGTGTAGAAAGCACGTTGTGAAACGTGTATTTTTTCCTGCAAGGAGGTTCCTCCATTCTGTTGGTTCTCTTTCTCTGTTTTGAATCTCAGTATCTATAGCCGTCAGATCGTGAGCAGAATATTGGACCTACCACTAGTGAGGGTAACGGTTTCATGTCTGAGAATAGTTGCGAAGGCCTTTTCTGCAGCTTTCAGGTCATTGTTCAGTGACCCGAGAATTGTAAAGTTGGCCGTATCAAGATAGGTATAGTCGACGATAGGCATAGTAGATATGCTTTTCAAGTTGACAGAATGTGTTAAAAGTTTTGTAATTTAAGAAATTGGTGTGATGCTTTAATGAAGATATGAGATGTCGTTCTAGTTGTTCCTAGGAGAAGGGCTTATAGAGATGTTATATAAACACACTGCGAACTTAGAGAAATTTCAGAGTTGCCTTAAAAGTGCAGTCTCTCGTGTGCCCAACCCTAAGCTAAAGATTGTGGTAGCTAACCCAAAAATACATTCCAAAGGATTTCGGCAATTCTCCGGCTGTATATTTGCATTAGCCCTTACAACCCGGATACTGGTAGAGTATGTGCATGCGTCGATGCCTGATAATCAAACATCAATGCATATCTCATTTGTCATGTCAGACCTCAGCTCATCGAAGTTTAGCGCATGAGATCCGGATAGGCGGCACGCAATGTGGATAATAGAAGTGACCCGTCTCTATAAAATGGCTTTGTAACGATGTTGACTAATAGATATTGATATCAGCGAGCGGGCCACCGGAGAGGAGGGTGGAGTGATTACACCATGGTTTGTAGAGGGTATCGGATAGTTTGTCCTGAGACGCCACCTGAGCTGAACCCGGCGCATTACAAGTCTGATAAGTCTGATAGAGAATTACTCGGCGAAATTATGCACCTACGCGACGACGTAACCCAAGCGGATTGCAAACGCATGCTAATCTTGATGTGAGTTCATATGCAGGTTTCATGTAACTACATGCGCTCACACGATTTTATTTCACACGGGAACTCTTGTAGACTGTCTCCCCTCCCGATTTTTATATTTTGATACCCCTTGTCGAGCAACGGGCTTGATGGCCATCCTATATTACTCAATGGTTATTTGGAAGATGCCAAAGAGCCATTTACAAGGGATGATTTGATAAGTGCCAAAAGAAAGCACAATATATGCAATATCGTCTCGCTTTTAATGTTTGGTTGATCTACAATCGCACGAAACCCATAGGCTCACCAGCCTTGGAGAAAACCGCAAGCCATATCGCTTTTCTTCATATAACTGACTGTTACCTTTTCTTTGTTGGATTCTGGGTGTTGCTTCGACCCTTCCGAACAAGAACTTGCAGCAAAAGCTTAATCGGGGGGAGTGGGGGTAATCTTTTGCTTCTTTGAGATATAGTACAATAATGGCTTCACAGGACCTCTCAGATATATATCAATAAGATGGAGAATCCGAAGGGCGCCCCGCAAATTATATCACATGTGCACAACACTTAATTCCATGTAGATTCTGAAGTCCCTGTTTTCCTCGCCAATGGGTATTGAAACTTGAATGGTTGACCGGATTCCAAGGCTATTGGTCAAGGAACTGATGTCTGGCGAAAACCGGTTTCAGCCCTCAGCAAGATCTTGTACAATTGTCTCACAGACTAAACCCTCCATTCATCGAGTAGGATTTGGTTGCAAGCCTAAAAAGATCCGCAAAATCGCTTCATGAGTTGCACAAACTTGGGAATACCAGTCAAATTGGCGTGCAGGGGGGCTGAGGAGGCGCACGGTTTGTCACGCAAATATTATTGGCAGCGCGCTTCGGAGTAGACCCACATCCGAGCTCAAGTTCTGATTGCGAATATATTTGAGTATGCCCGTACGTGATATTTGCAAAGGCAATCATGTATAATGTGACCACATGCAAACTATATCTCGCCGTTTATGCATAATCACAACCGATGCTTTTCTGCACGTTGCTATAATTTGCAGCGAGTTGAAAGGTGGAGCTGTAGTTTATCCGGCCCAAATATGGTAAACTTTGCGACTGATCCGACGACATTCATTTTATGGTGGGTTATGCAATTTGTGAGATGCATTACAGCACATTCGACCTGCAGCCTGGAAGCTGGGAAATTGGGGCACAGAGACTGCAGAACTTTTTGATGCTGTCCGTCAATGATCGTGATATCAGTCATTCTTACAACATTTTCATTTGCAGAATTTGCGGCTGGGTTCGCTTTTCGCAAACTGAAACTGAGCCGGCCACCCGTTGTGGGGAGCTTACAAATATGGCTTCATGGCAATTGACGGCCGCGTCATATATATGTGCATTAATATTATATTGCGTGATGACCTAGAGTCTCAAGAGCCGGTATCCTGCCGATAAATGGATCATATGGCACCAAAGTGGTCAGACATGGATCTATGGACGGTGGTTTTTACGGGACGAGGACGGTATCTGGTTTGCGAGACATGGACGGGTGTCAGTTTTTTGTAAACTACATTTTTAAAATTTTTATGAAGTTAACAAGGAGACACCTTTCTTGAATGAGCAAACTCAGAGACGAAATTCTCTATAAGACGGTCGTATCCTCGACGATCATTTAGACTCTATATCTACAACATCGACCTGAACACCAATATCGATATCTCCTCACCGTTTTACCAATTCCCCTCTTTTATCCTGTCCTAAACTGAAATACTTTTAAAGCTCTCTTATAACTTTGCTACCCAGTTGAATATCCTGAGATTACAGCATAGCAACATGGCAACTGTAGCGGTTCTACCACCTTCCTCAAATGATCACTTACGATTCGAGAACGTCACCAATGGCACCTTGGCACCTAGTGGCTTCGGTAAATCCGAGCCTGTGGATATCGTCCCCATACTTGGACCAGGTGACGACGCTCAGGATCTGTCCAGTTTGGGAGAAGACTTTACAGCAACCACTGACTCTTTCAATGCTATCCTACAATTCCCATTTCTGAACAACATGGTAGCATCAGTTTCTGATACGCCTGAAAAGTCACCGAACGGTGTAACTATCAAGCCCCAGGCTGATGGAAGTATCAACGAGAATGGATCCCCTGCAGATCCACAAGGGCCAGTTACGGAATCTAAGACGAAAATACCAAATCTTAGAGTATTTTTCAACAATTCTTTCGGAGAGTTTAATACTTTTGGTCAGCAGGACAAGTCCGCAAGCCAGAACATTGTCTCTTATTCAAGAGTAGTGCAACAGCTGCTCTTGAAAAAGAAAACGCCTGCCCTGTACGCTGCCGCAGTGGCCAAAATAATCGAAAAGAATCTAGAAGACGTAAAAAGTAAAGCTGCGCAGAAGAAAAAGATCCTTGGCAAGGTAAAGTTATCGGATCATCGAGCTCTCTTGAACACGGCTAATCCTGTATCCGGCTCGTTCTATAGCTTAACAATTTTCTACTTGAGATTAGTACGATAATCTCAAAGACGGAAAGTAAATTGGCCAGGTTGATTTCTCAAATTGAGGACGAACAATCGAGCATCGAAAACGATAACATACTCGATACTCTCGTTGCTCTCCTCCAAGACTCCTTCCAGTTTGCAAAAGATACAAAGAATCAAGGTCTCCAAGTCGCGGGTCTTATTGACTTGACAACCAATATTACAGATGGCTCTTTCAAAGAGAAGTTGCAAAAAAGAGAAGAACGACAAAAGATGATAGCTGCGCTGACAAAACTTGAGGCCTCTCTACGTCAACTTGTGGCTCTGCTAGACCGCCTCCAGGCCGCCCTTCCCAAGACTATTGAGGCTACTCAAAAGCTTTCAGGCATCTGGGAGTACTGTGGAAAGCAAATTGAGAAAGCTAAAAAGCTCACTGAGCCCCTTACAACGTCAGAGATTGACAGCGTGATAACTGTATGGCAGGCTGCTTCTGAGGCTGCGACGGTATTTCAGAATAGTCTCGTAGGTGGCGGCGGCAAGGGCATGAAAGCTTTAAGCTTTGGAACTAAGGCTCTAGCCGAACCCAACACCTTCCCTACGACTGAAGGAGAACTTGAAGCAATGGAAATAATTGATAAATTAAATGGCGGAAGGTACTTCTGTTGCAGTCATATCTTCCATTTCTGAGTTCTCTGATAAGTTTTACTAATGTATCTATAGATATCCCCTACGCCAGCGCCTCATAGTAGCTAATCGCCCGGCAGTTTCAAAGCGCTTACGAGAGAAGTTCGCACAAGCGATTTACAATTTCGCACAAGAAAGGCAGGCCGGAAACGAGACCGAACTGGACCCTGAAAAGGTGAAAAAAGCAAAAGAGGCTTTGAGGTGTGTGAAACCCCTTAATAAAGATATCTTTTTTAACCCTATATATAGCTACAAGAAACTAATCACTTGTGAAATATGCAGCCCCCCAGAAGTGACTAAAGCATTAGAAGATCTTAACGGCAGCACAGCTGGCATGATTAAAAGGTTTAACGAAATGTTACAGACCACCTTCTTATCGTCTATATCAGTACCAAATCCCTGGAAGGCCAGCAGTGCCTCAACTCCTGGCATAGCTCCGTTGGAGAGGCCATTACTCGAGCAGCTGAATATCGATGCTGCTACGACAGAATCAGATGTAGTCGCTCTTGACGACGCAATCAAAAGATACCAAGGGGTATGGTAACTATATAATATGGGTGCAAAAGTGTGTATTGGTGCTAAACCGGATATATAGCTCTACCAGGCCTTGCAAAAGGATACGGTCCCAGTGGCGCGCAACTTGATCAGTTACTCTACCATACAGATTCAACTGATCCCAAAGCTCGTCAGCAATGATGCCAATTTGCTAGGTAGTGGTTTAACTTTAGAAAAGTATTTAAGTACTGACAAGAAGCTAGTCGAAGAGCAAAAGGCTGCAGTAGCTGGTCTGACAAATCGAATGCTGGATTTCCAGAACCAATGGCAGAATTTTATCAACAGCTTAAAGACTACTCTCGCGGAACAAACTGTTAAGCTACAGCAAGCCGAAGAAGAGATCAAAAGACTTAGTGAGGAGCAAAAGAGTAAAACTTTTTGGGGTGGTCTCGAACTAGTCGGTGCTATTATTTGTTTCACAGCAGCCGCATTGATTCCCGGAGCTGGACTTCTAGGTGCTAGCGCAGGTGCAGGGCTATTAACCAAAAGTATCAAAGATCTTGCTGAATCTCGACAGGTAACATCAAAAAGGTTTATAAGGATGAAAGGTAAAGCAACTGACACCATTCTCTAGCTCGGAGTTGCCATTAAGAACATCCAGAGTCAAATGGAGACAACACGCAAAATGCAAGACGCACTTAATATGTAAGTCTTGGATCCATAACGCAGCTTATCGCGAAGCCCTTACTAATGCATACGAAATTTAGCATTATTCCTCAAGCGGAGCAGTTTTTGGAGTCGCTTAAAAGCATTACCAAAATTTGGTTTGACATAGCACAGCATCTCAGCAATATCACTACCGATATGATAGACAAGGATATATTTGATTTACTTCGAGACGACGTAAGTAAACCGATCTATAAGTAGCCAAATCTTCAAAGGCTAACAAATATAATAGGTTGTTGAGAGCTGGATATTGATACAGAGACTTGTAAAGGAATACACCCA
Organism: Arthrobotrys entomopaga; assembly: GCA_012184315.1. Classification (NCBI taxonomy): domain Eukaryota; kingdom Fungi; phylum Ascomycota; class Orbiliomycetes; order Orbiliales; family Orbiliaceae; genus Arthrobotrys; species Arthrobotrys entomopaga. Next base: position 714,509 of record LDDX01000025.1, read on the forward strand.
GATTATCGCTGGATAGGGTGGGAAATGCATGAGTCTTGTATATCCTCGCCTTGTAACCAATCATGGCCGTTCCCATTTTTTTATCGATGAAGTCCGTTTCACTATAATTTTCTTGTCTTTCTTTTATTGAAAACTGACATTTTTCTTTCAATCTGAATAAAATACAACAAAACAGAAGCAATACAGGGGGCGGTAAGAAACATTTCATACAATCATCTAGCATTTCCTGCTCATTTACTAGGTAGCTTCTGGTATAATACCCGTGAACACCAAATTAGAGACAAACCTCGAAGCCACATACGCAGCCGCATGATCGACCACCCAGCTGAACTGGATAGTTTTGCCAGCGGTAGACGTATATTTCCTGTCGGGGCTAGCTTCATGTGTCGTGAGCGCTGCAGAAACACCGATCAGAATTTCCGATAGAACGCAATCTTCCGTGGCTTCGGCGGTTTCGCCAAAATGAAGATTTGTGGGTTTAATCGGCAGGTCCATGAAACTGATCGCTACATCCTGCTCGCCGTTCCGCATGTTATTCGTAAAGAAGGTTCCACTGGCGATGGTCCAATATGTAGTCGGTGGGATTCCGACAGAAGATTTCTGTAACGGTACCGTTTGGGGGTTTCCTGCGAGATCCGTATATTCGACTGTCAAGCCACCATCTTTGGGGCAGATGTTGACCGGAGTGGCAGTTTGAGCGATATGGATTTTATCGAAGGTCCAGTGTCCTTGCAGTTCGCCTTCATCGACGATTATATTGGTCACTCGGCCTGTGAACGCTTTGAAGCTTTGACCGGCATCGATAGGACCGACGTCGGCGGCCTTGGCAAGGTTGAGGATAATTGAACTGTCGGCCAAGTTGTTGACCCATTCGGAGTCAGATTCGGCGCAAAATAAAGTCATTATTGTCTTGTGTGATCCGCTGATTATAAATTTAAGCAGGTTTTGCAAAGACGAAGTTTGGTACTATTCACCGTGAATAAAATCAGTGTTCTAAAGAGAGAAACAAGACGACTGAATGCTGGTACATACAATGTGTAAACAGGTCAAACCCGGGTTATTTGTATTGATGCCTAACCTATTGAGCGATTGAGAACTACGAATTGTTAAAAATGAAGAGATGGGAGCTCTGGAGATGTCGACCAATTTATAGAACTTTGATACCCCATTATTCTATAATAGTTATTGCCAGAGCTGAAGAGTCTAGGGTGGCTATAATATATGTATAAATACTCCATTATGCCAATTTCCAGGGTGCCAAGTTTTACTATCAGAAAACAATAGGAAAATATCGCAATACAAAATATTAAATGTGACGCATTTGATCTTTGTCTGTGGTGAGCTGAGGTAGGATTCTCAAGCTTTTGGGATGGGCTGAGATGAAGTTCTCAAGTTTCTGATAATCAACACTGTAGGGCTGAACGAATACCCTCAAACAATGCAATGCTCTTTCTCCATTCAGCGGTATCAACTTGGAGTTTTTTAACCCTTTTTAACCATTTTACTGGTTAACAGCTACCCACCCTTCAGCTTTTCAAAAAGCTGCTTCTTTCCAATACTGGGGTAGGCTGCGTTGACGCATTCACGAATCGTTATACTAACCCCGATCGGCGAATTTACTAGTTGGCTTAATGTTTGTCTCGCAAGCCAGATGTTGTCGCTTAATGCACAACCCGAATTTACTGATATAATCTACGGTTCACCAGTTGACGGGCGATGTTTTAAAAAAACAGACTCACCCGCATGGAGCTAACGGCGGAAGTACGGGATCGAGGAAATGCTGCTCTCAACCTCGACTACCCAGCCCGATCGAGGGATATGGTATCTTACCAATGACAGTTCAATAGAACTTCTACCTGGATATGGTGAGTAATTGTTATATTCTTGACTGAACCTTCGCTCCCTCTGATATATAGCCCATCACTGACCTCGCGCCGCTCATTGTTAAATTGCATTCCATAGGCGGATTTGAGGCCGTTTCATCAACCTTCCGGAATGCCGACCATATGTCAAAAATTGCAAGCCAATTACCGAGGGGCTTTGGTTCTGGGAGGAAGATCCTGAGAGCGTCCAAAAGGTTCAGCGAGAGTTACAATCAATACGGTATAAGAGATTCAACTTTCAAAATGGTTGATGCACCATTGGATGAAAATCTAGAAAGCTAGAGTCGAGAACTACAAGATACAATCCATCATAACGAATTATAATTAGGAGAGGTTACATGACACAATTAATCTAGCGCGTAAAAACTGGGAAAAACGCGCACTCGATGCATTAATTTGAGAAGTTGGCGACTAAACCAAGGCGCCTCCTTGCCTCAAAATACTCCTTATCCAATCCCGTGCTTCCTCGTCCTCAACCCTTGAAACATCTACCGTCCGTCTTTCCTTATGAAGATCCTCGATATCGTCACCTTCGCAAACATCTTTAAAAGGCGGCTCTTCCACATACACTGACCAAACCGTCAAAGCCATCGCATACCAATCATCGAATTTCGTAGGAGCTCGGGTCATCGGCCGAGTAGGACATCGATAACGATCGGTATCCATTCCCGCCTCATCATACCATTCGTCCGGATCATCATCAGGCCGACGGGATGCTTCGAAATCGCAGAATCGGATTCTCCCGTCTGTGCAGTAGAGGAGGTTGGGAAGCTTGATGTCTCCGTGGATGATGTTATACCTGCTATGAAGCCTTTCCAGGAGCGCGATCAGTTCTTTCATGATTGATTTTTTCTCGCAGTTGGTCAAGTTGTGATCACGAACGAAGTATTCCAAATCGATCGAACCCAGTTCCATTGTTAGGCCTATCTTTTGGGAACCCTTGTAAACGAAGCCGAGGATCTCGACCGAACAGTCACCTGGACCGGATGATTCTGAGAATTCAACTTCCCGCTCTGGCATGGGTGCTTTGATTGCGAGGTTGCGAAACCTTCGAATTGCACGGCAGCCACCTATGGCTATGAGATCTTCTGGTTCTGGGAGACATACGCCCATTGGAAATATGTCGAAGAATGAAACGTCATGTTCCTGTAGGATGTGGTGAGAGTCGGAAGTTAACACTGATTCCGAGGGAGACATTTGTGATAAAAAATTATCTATGTTGAGTTAGTGTTGGATATATTATTTGCGTTGAGTTTTGGTTGACGAATGAAGGGGAATCGATGAATTTTAGGTGCGCTACTCGAAAGAGAGGCCTCTGATAACGGTGCTCGGGTAAGAGCGCAAATTTGGGAGCGAGAACGTTCGTTAGAGCTGATCGATGACTGGTAAGCCGATCAACTAGAAAGCTTATTGTTCAATTTGTTGCGCAGTGGAACGCTCCGAGACTACACGCACCTTGTGTACTGATTTTCGCTTTAATGTACAGATTTACAAAAGAACGTACGATACTCGGTAAAACCAGCGCACATGCACAAAGTCATCTAAATCGGTTGAACTCAGGCCAGCTGGGCCCATTGAGGCTTATTACCGACGATTTTTCTCCTTACGTCTAATGTCTTTCGAAAAAGAAAACCTACGACAAAAGCTGTATTTACGGTAGCGAGAATTCATCATTCTGAACTCAATTGGTGGTACTGCATGCTGCAAAGTTCGCAAGCTACGTGGCCCACACAAGGCGGATTGGCTAACGAAATTAGGGTTAATCGAATGTATATAGTAAGCAACTTCTGCGACACCATTCGTTGTACATGGCAACAAGTTCGAATTATTTTGTAACGTACTCATTTTCTACTGTCTATATCCGGAACTTGCTCCGGTGTGTTTTAGGCAAGTGGTTCCATTTTGCAATTGTTGGAGTAACAGTTACGGCATTTGCGTAAACATTTTGTAGCACCGTTAAATATTGCGAATCTCAAAGGCGGTAAAATATAGCTCCTGGGTGAAAACCACTTTTTCGTAAAACCGGCCGCCATCCGAGAGAAAGCCGGGTGCAGTCTGATCGAGCGATATAACAAACAGGATCTTATGTTGTCTTGTTTTGTACGACGATTCACGCAGTTTCAAAGGCCATTTGTGGATGTTTATGGAGTGTCTAAAGTGGTGTTTGCGGGGGACGGCAGGAGTATCATGCTAGGGAAATTGTGTCGTATATTCCATATGGGCGACTGGACTGCCATTTAACAATATGGTAATGAATTTGTGGGCTTATATATTGAACTGATTCTACCTGTAACATATTTGCCTTCATCCTTCGCTCTAACCCGCTGCTGCTTGAACACTAACATACACGGATCTAGTCAAGTAACCACCAATAGAGCCCTCCTACCATTACCCAAGCTGATACATACATCAATCAATTCAGCTCTCTAGCTTTTATTATATTATTGTCATAGGCTTCTGTTATTGCACTGTTATCTTTACAATTTCACAGTTTTTAATATAATAATCTACCACATAATCCATAAATTAGACTGGTAGCAACCTAGAAGACACACACATACTTCACAGCTTTACGCCTGCTTTGCGAAGCCAGAACTCTTCCTATAAGCAAGCAAACCAACTCCGCCGCCACCGAAACAAAATCAACGCCCTAATACAAAGCGTTAAGTCGTTGAGTTATGTGTCACTATCATCTAAAAGCATACGCGAATTGCAACAAACGGCCAGAAAAAGCACAAATTTAAAGCTATTATCCTATATACCCCCGCGCGCATTGCCGGAGGTACTGTCTGCGAACGCTTGCGCCCTGCCAGTGAGATCAAAAGGTACTCAACTAGTAGGGTGAATTGTCGAGTTTGTGATGGAAAGCTGCTAGATTTATCTCCATTACCCGACGGAGATGAAGATGAAGATGAAGTTGAAGATGAAGATGAAGGTGAAGGTGAAGGCGAATCCAACCAATGAACGAAAACCACATCGAGTTGGTAAGCAACAACGAGCATTAGGAATATAGACTTGTTCTCAGCGAACTGACGGGTGGCCTAGATTCGTTTCAGAAATCTTCGCAAACGCTATCATAGTATTCTTGGGGATGCTACCCTGCGAGTGGAGCGGAGGGGAGTTCAGCTAGCAACCACCCTGTGGGAGCATCTCGCACCAAACTTTTTTTCCCCCTCAAAGTCGAAAAAAGTCGGTTTTCAGCAAACCCATATTAATTGTTGTGGTTTACAATCACACGTATGGTATACGTAGGTGTATGTTATACACGCTATATATGCCACTTGTGTGTATGGCTCAGTAATCACCGTTTTGCCTCTGTAACGCAATCCGCAACATTAATCAACACAAAAAAATTAAAATAATTAAAATAATTATAATTCACAATATTTTACAACAATTGAACGTAGAAGTTATAACTAAAGTAATAAACTTCTGAATATTAAATTTATAGTTTAGCCTACTCGTAGCGTATGGCTGTGGTTTTATAGTGAGTGAGCAGATTTGAAATAATTGTGTTATTATAATATTATAACATATTGTGAAAATTGTTTCTGAAGGAGGGTTTGCCAAGACTAGAAAATTGTGTATTGATCTTATATAAATCTAGATATGCGTTGCTTGAAAATTGATTTTTTTTTTTTTGGAGTTTAAGCGAGACTGAAGCGAGACCGAGTTTAAAAGAAAAAATAAGTTTGATTTGTCTCGTATACCAAACGCTCAACGCGAAGAGTTTGATAATAAAATGTTTCCACATAGTGGTCGATCACTAGACACCTCCGACTTTGCCCTACTCGCAGGATAGCGTGACGTCCCTGAGACTACTGTCATCGGTTTTCTTGACTCAGCAAAGCTCAGGAAATTTAGCTCAGTTTACTGTTTGAGCTCGAGCCTCATCGCCACCTCCTGCAAAATAATAATTAGTTCTTTTCAATCGAGGGTCGGGTACCAGCCTGCGAGCCACACCAGTTGTCTCGTAAACCAGTCGCGCAGCACGAAGCACACCAGCCTTGCAACCCAAAGTCTGGCACACACAGTGAGACCACCGAAATCACGGATTTCAATGGTTTAACAATCTAGATTTACCAAAATCACTAATAAAATAGTATAATAATATAAATCAATACTACTATTAATAAATAATTGTAAAAATACTTAAAATTATCAATTATTTTAATGTAAAAATATAATTTTTTGGTAGTATAATATAATTTAAACTAATATACTACATTAACATCGGAGTCCACTTTAACTTGAACATATTACCTTGAACATATTACCTTACCTACCTTCTTTTACAACTTTTGTTAATAACGATAGAAGAAGAAAATAAAAGGTCTAGAATTGTAGAAAAGAAAGAGGGAGATGAAGAGAAGGAATGAGTAACTCTCTGTACAGCTGTTTCACAAAGCGGCGACAACAGCGGTTACACTGCGACAACCGCATTTACTCCGACTACCGAGACTAAATTACTGCGGCTTAGGTGGCTTTCTCCGGCTTCGGCTTCGGCTTCGGGGCTACCATATTCAGTACTTAGGTAGTCTTGGGGGCGCTATTCGGCACCCTCTGATAGACTTGAACTACAAGAGTCCCCAAAATCAAAAACCATCGGAAAGACTACCTTGTATCCTTCTCTTCCCAAGCTCCCAAGAATACTTCGTATTGGGCCGTGGCAACCAAGGTATCCAAAGAAGGGAAGGATTTTGATGTGCGAGACCAATCGGAGACTGAAAAAAGAAGTCTGCAATGAACGTCGGAGGACGCCAGAGCTGCATTCATCGACTCGTCTACGAATCAAGCCAAGCTAAGTGGGGACCGTGTGTTCCAATCCGCGTTAGATGCCGAGGAAAATCGAAAGAAAAAAAAGGTGAGGAATAGCTGGGCATCGGCTATGTGCGGTTTTTTCCTTGCATGGTTCCGAATTCCTTATTTCAATAGATATGTCGGTAGCTAGATATTATACTACGTATTCGTATCGGAATAATAGTAACCTCCTAGAACTTCACCCCCTGGTGTAAAGCAAGTTCGAGTGCGAAAAAGATATATTTTGATACGAGAGCATCAGCTTCTCAAAGGGCCATTTTGAAACGTGTCTGGGCGGCAGCTGCGGGAGTGGAGTTTAACTTTGGGTTGCTCGTTCGAGGACAACACAACCCCAGAATACCCAGAATATATATAACCCCGGACTAATTACAGCCAAGCTTGTAAATGACGAACGCGCTAACTAATTGGTCCGGGGGGGGCGGTGCCAAAGTCCTGCAAGTCAGTCAAGTCAAAAGTAAAGTGTGTGGGCCCTCCCCGGCTTCCATCCAATTCGTATTCGTTCCTGATCTTTTGAGGACGGGGTTTTTTCGCCTGGGCGAGGAGGCTTTGCAAGTTTTTGCTGTCAAATAAAGGTTGCTAGCCCCCGGCCGGTTAGTTAAGGATTGGCTAACAGTTAGCTAGATTGTTATATAGATGTGGGTATATTAAAGGAAAACGGTTATCCACTTTTATTCCTTGGAGGGTTTCTCTCCATTTACAAGGTGACATGTATTGCGTATGCTATCCATCTAATTTAATCACACGACGGGACTTCACGTTACAATACACGGTATCATTATAATCATCGATACATACATACCAGATTATATATTAATCGCTAGAGACTAGTGAGATATCGATCGATCTCATCGCAGCAGCAGCAGGCGGTAAAGTCAGCAGGGACCAGTCGACAAACTCATCTTTTTTCCAGTTTTGGTGAAACCGGGGAAGGCCCCTTAAAAAGTAGCAGCAGCAGCATTCTTTTTTGCTGACAACAACCCCGAAAAAACAACCAACATATTTCTGACACCCCAAACTCGACCGTATACGGAGTACTCTCTCCAACCTTCTCACTTGCATTCGATTAAACTTTTCTCTTCTTTCTACCGTCTTACTTTTTGGCCTTTTTCTTTCCTCCTTCTACCTCTCACGATCATCTCCTTTGGTAATTTTTTCCATCGATTCTGGGCTTTGACGAGGGACCCTTACAGCTCAGGCCCGTCAGACAGGCCTTTGTCCTTTTAGATTAAAAAGGCTAATTTTAAAACAAAAACCGAACGGTGTGGTTACGTCGACACTCTCACACGACATTATTCTTTTTTTATTAGCTGGCCGTTCTAGAAGTCAGGGGGTAGAAATATAACAGAAGAGGATACTCCGGGTTAAGATCGATAGAACCTCCAGTGCGACACCCCGACATCTTACATTTTCATCATCCACGATACTTTTCCCAACCACCTCATCTCTCGACTCTTTTCGTGTGGTTTTTCCGTTTGCTGGCGTTTTAGAGAAGGATACGACGAACGGATAGACGGATAGACGGATAGATAGATAAGGAAGGTAGTTCGAGAGAACAGAGGAAAGGAAAAGATAAGGAGAGAAACAGACATCTGGGCCTACGATGTCGTTAGGGGTCAACTACGCTGCAATACCGAATACCAGCAGCGGAACAGAAACAGCAGGCTCCAGCAGCAGACCCACCAGCAGAGGATCCACGATGAGCAGCACCTTAGGAAGTCGGAGTAACAGTCGGAGGTACGACATTCTATCACCAGCTCCTCCTCATCATCATCTCGTATCTTTCGGGGAAAAGAAAAAAATGTGTGCTAATATAATCACGAACTGCAGGCCGCTGAGACGGCGGAAATCCACGAGCAATACGTACCGCGGCGAGGCATCGTTCGCTAGTTCCGTCATCAATCTGTTGAATACCAGTACGTTCCCTCTTTCTAAAATATGTCTCTAAAAAGAAAAATAACGGCAACGAAAGACAGGGACGATGGCTAACGTGAATCAAAATTATTACAGTTGTTGGCGCGGGTGTCCTGGCCATGCCGCTAGCCATGTCTCATATGGGCATGTTCCTGGGAATCTTCACCATCATCTTCTCCGGCCTCGCCGCCGGGTTCGGTCTATACCTCCAAACCCGCTGCGCACGCTACGTCGACCGCGGTACCGCCTCGTTCTTCACCCTCAGCCAGCTCACATACCCTTCCGCCGCCGTGGTCTTTGACGGTGCCATCGCGGTAAAATGCTTTGGTGTCGCTATCAGTTATTTGATCATCATCGGAGATTTGATGCCACAGGTCGCGATAGGGCTGTGGCCTGGCGCTGCGGATGTCGGGTACCTTCTCGACCGGCACTTTTGGATCACCGGCTTCATGTTGGTCATGATTCCCATCTCTTTCCTTCGCCGCTTGGATTCGCTGAAATATACGTCATTTATCGCGTTGGTTTCGATCGGATACTTGGTCATTATCGTTCTCGCGCATTTCTTGAAGGGGGATACGCTTGAAGAACGTGGGGAGGTGCATTACTTTCAATGGGCCGGAGCCGTCACCTTCTTTTCCAGCTTCCCGATCATGGTGTTTGCTTACACCTGCCATCAAAACGTAAGCACACACCATAAGTTTATGGGGGAGTGATTGATGCTAACGATTTCGTAGATGTTTTCGATTTTGAATGAGATTAAGGATAACTCGAGGAAGCAGACTACTGGAGTTGTATTCGCCTCTATCGGTATCGCTGCTAGTGTATACATTCTCGTCGCCATCACCGGATACCTCTCCTTCGGTGATAACGTCGGCGGGAACATCATCGCCATGTGTAAGTTCTCTAGTGGGATACTTCTCCACATGATCAATAGCTGACCTAAGCTCTCCTTTTTTTTAAAAAAAAAAAAGACCGCGAATCCATCGCGTCTACAATCGGTCGCGCCGCGATTGTCGTCCTCGTCATGTTCTCATACCCACTTCAGATCCATCCGTGCAGAGCATCCATCCACAACATTCTAAAATGGCGTCCCTCGAAACCCATCGCCCTCCCTCTCGCCTCCCGTACTCCGCTCGCCGTCAACGCAGCACCAGGAGCTGACATGACCGACGTCAGATTCGCCGTCATCTCCACAATCCTCATCGCATCAACCTACGCCACTGCCATGACCGTCAGCTCTCTCGAACGAGTACTAGCCTACGTCGGTTCCACCGGTTCAACCTCAATATCATTCATCCTTCCGGGACTGTTTTACTGGCGTATCGCACGACCGGGCTTGGGAGCCAATAAGATCAACCATGCCGGCGACGGAAGCGATGAGAGCAGTGATGAGGAAGACGATAGCGGTGTTATCTTCCCACCCGGTGTCGAACGGGAGAGCGCAAAGGTTAGAAGGTTGTTGAGAAGAGGGGCGGCGATACTGATGGGGTACGGGTTTATGGTGATGGCGATATGCCTAACTATGAATATCTTTTTTAACGCGAACGGGTCCGGCCATCAGTGATTTAATTGAGAAAATATATTTTTTTTCTTATCGTTTGGGTTTTTATCGGGGTATCGATACAAGATAGAAGGATTGGGAGAGGGTTAGAGGTACCTAAAAACAGGATAGAGGTATGGAGGGCTTTGGTATCTCGGGTCGAACTTATCGATCTTAGACGTATGTTTTTTTGGGGGGGCGGCGTCTTGGTTTTTGGTTATCGCAACCGTTTTAACTTTATCGGCATCAGAGACTCTTTTTATTCGTTGGCCGAATATCTTTTTTGTTTTTTTTCTTTTCATTCATTCATTCATTTGGAGGCATACCCATACTTACGTTCCTTTAGCTTTAGCATGGAGTTTTTTTTTTCATTTCCACCCGGTTTTCTACATATTACTTTTTTAGTCGCACCGGCATTCATTTCATTTCTTGGATTTTCTTTCTATTCTATTTTGTATAATATTTTTCACATCTTTTTTTTTGTCATTTCTTCGTTTCTTCTTGTTTTAAAAAACTAAAATGGGGGGAAAGTAGGATAGCGGTGAGAATAATGCATGTCATGAACCTCTTATAACCAACCAAACAACCAAACCACCACCACCACCTCATCCCGTCTTCATATGTGACTTGATCAAAAAAATAATATCATATCCTCATAATAATAACCCATCATGAATCATTGTTCAAGGTTCAAACTTCAAACTTCCTCCTCGTAAAGTTTCCGTCCAACGACCCTCTCACACCCCCTAACCCGTTCATCCCACTCCGCAAAACACTCATTCACACCCTCGACAGAAACCTCATACCACCGCTCCAAAACCTTCAAACTCCTCCTCCGCAACTCCCCCATCTCCCTCCCCTGCATCTCCTGCAATACCGTCAATTTATCCAACCGATCCCCCAACTCGACCAACCTCACGCTCGCGTCGACGTCGGGAACGGGGATATCCCTCAACGACACCAATTGACTCGCAACGCTCTGCACGTGCGACGCGGAGGATAACACCACCGCCGCCTTTTCATCGAGCGATAGGCTTCCCGGCGGTGGCGGGTGGGTTGTGGGTAGGACTTCGGTGAAGATTTCCGGGATGGAAGCGTGGAGGAGGAGCAAGTCGTGGACTGGTTTTGAGTGGGATGCTAGACGGGAGAGGGCGGCTTCTAGCGCTGAGAGACGGGCGCGGATGGAGTGGTCGCGGTGGTTGATTTTAGCGGCGTGGAGGGAGAGTGGGGTGGAGGTTGTGGAGGGGTGGGTTAGCGGGTGGCCTACCAGGGCGTGTTCGATGCGGGAAAGACGGGCGGAGAGGGAGGAGAGGGTTTGGAGGGCGAGGGAGTCGGAGTCGAGGGTGTGCTGCATCTTTTGGTGAGGCCGTGGATGTTGATTTGGTGGTGTGATATATTCTGGTGTTGGTGTAGCTGTAGTAGTTGAGTATTTGTTTGGGGGCTTGCTTGGCTCGGTTGGAGAGTTTCAGTTTCAGTTTGAACATTATTTATTCGAATCTTTCTTGGTGATGAACAACTAGCTAGCCAGCTGAAGATGCCGGCTTCGTGTAAAGAACTACGTAAGTAACAAACACATCATCTGTATATATATATATATATACGTGCTCCCTGATTTGATTATATAGTGGATTAACTGATTTTTAACGGACAGGTTCGGCGGTCGTCGAGTGTCTCCGCGCGTCGGATTGCGTCAGGGATGGAAACGCACCGGGAGACTGTATCCGCATGCCCTTGAAGGATACCCTACCCACGCAATGCCAGCAGTTGCTACACGCCTACGGTGAATGCAAGTTGAGTTTTTTTTACTCCTCACTACTCATCGTCGCTTGGATCGCAGCGATTAGCTGGGATAGGTTCAGAGATTGGATGAGGAGGGGTGCTAATGGTGGTGAAATGGTGGTAGGAGACGGAATATCGATATGAGATATCGGTTTAGAGTATGTTTCTTCTTTGGATACCTTACAATTATGGTTTATTTATACATATATATACTAACCGGTTCGATTTCTTTTTTCTTTTAGGGAAATAATGTTAGTGCTGTATATACAATATTGCAATATCCATTGTTGTCGGTATTAACCTTTGCTTTGATATTTGACAAATAGCCCGTTGGAACCGGCCAGGAGTTATCATCTACTCCCCAAGAGAATGTACCGCAGTTATACGGTGGTCGGCCGGCGCTACCCCCGATGCCTGGATCGAGCGAGAAAGACGATGAGAAGAAGAAATAAATAAAAAAGCGATAGATTTTTTGATTCAACTTGTGAGGTAAGTGTTTTTTTTCCCTCGCTCAGCTAAAGCTACAACCTCTGAGTGCTAACTTTTACGCCTAGTATATACGTATATTCTCTCGCATTACTGTATTATAGTTTGAAATCCCTCCAATATCCAACCGATCGATCGAGACCCCTATACAAAGCGTGTACATAGATACAAAAATACAAATTCATAGATCCCTTTACCGTCGGACCGTACGTACGCTTTATGCAAATACAAGTAATCACCATCTTTCAGGTTCTTTTTTCTTTTTAAATAACGGTATACCCACCGTCGATACGAATATCGGCACCTAAAATATATACACCATCAGTTATACATCAACTTTCCAAAAAAAGAAGGAAGTGTATATGCTATTGTTTAGATTATATCGATCGACTCACCAGTAGTATAAGCACTCGCATCACTCGCCAGGTAAACCACCGCACCCATCAAGTCGACCGGATTACCCATCCTACCAGCTGGGATACGGGATACCCAACCGTTATACAGATCCGGTTTCTCATCAATAATCTATATATTCAAGTCAACCCCCCAATCATAATTAATCAATCAGTCCCTCAATCCCCATCCGCATCCTCAAAGACACAAAGATTTTCTTCTAGATATACAGGGAGGGGTGGGGAGGGGAGAACATGTTTTCCGTACCTTCTGCGTCAGCGCGGTCATCATATACCCCGGACTGATACAATTAACCCTAATCCCATGCGGTGCCCACTCGATGGCAAAACTCGCCGCCAACTGCCTCACCGCCGCTTTACTAGCGTTATACGGCGCTTGCGGCTGTGGAACGTTAACCGCAACCGCACTCATACTCCCAATCATGATTATACTCCCTCCCTTCTTCCCACTCTTAATCCACTCTCTGGCCACAGCGGTGGAACAAAGGTAGGTCCCGTCGACGTTGACACCCCATAGCTTTTGCATTCGCGAGTGTGGGTATTCTTCCGCTTTGAAGTTTTCGGTGAAACCAGCAGAGGTGACGAGGACGTCGATTCGGTCGTGGGTGGAAAGAATGTTGGCGAAGGTGCTGTCGACGGAATCCGGGTTGGAGACGTCGCAGGTGTGTGATGTGATTTTGGGGGTCGGTGAGGATGGGTTGGAAGATGTGTAGGTTGAGAGGAGGGTTGAGGCGGATTTGGTGGCTTCGTCGCCGTTGAGATCTACTATTGCCACGTTTGCGCCGGATTCGATGAAGGCTTGGGACATGACGTAGCCCAGTCTTTTTTTTTTTTTTAAAAAAAAAAAAAGTTATTACAATTTCAAATTTGATTCTTCAAGTGGATAGATAGATAGGTCGTATTCAAAGGACTTGAGAAAGTAAAATTGATTCATTCGTGGGTATAAATTATATGCATGCATGCATAATTCATGTGGGTATGATCATGATGGTGATTCTGTTATTCTGTTCTTATATATGCGCGGAAGAATAGAATCTTCTAAGAAACTGTTATGTAGATTGCTTACCCTCTGGCTCCCCCGGTAACTACACAGGTTTTCCCCTCCAAGCTAAATATCGGCAAGGTTCGTTTATGATGCTGCGAAACCCTCGCCGGCGCATCCTCTGGGACTTGCGCCGGGTGACGGTGTGTGATATCAGGGTCGATACGGGTTGACGCACCCGCGACATCGCTGTGGGGTGCTTTGGATGTCGATGGCGGGTCTATGAGATTCTGAGTCGACATTTTGAACTGTCTGGATTGGATTGAAGTGATTGGGACTTGTTTGATAGTGTGGGAGGGGAGTCTGGAGGAGTAGTTGTGGAGGGAGGGGAAGAGACGGGGTTTTAAGAGGCGTGGAAGGAAGGACATTGTAATATTGTGTGGATACGTATGGAGGGCTTTTGTGGCGAGAAAAGCTGAGGTGTGAGATCAGAGAGGGGGACGGATGGAGGATAGTGTGTAGTTTGCTACTACTACTAGTAGTACTACTGTAGAGGTTATAATCGTTGGAGATCTCGTAGGTGATATTCTTGTCTATAGCACGGTACCCGTAGGGTTATATCATAGTGGTAGTTCCGGGGGGGGGGGGGGGGGGGTTAATTAATTGTAGTTTCGGCACGAGGTTGCGGGTAGTATTATACTATATGTCCGTATAGAAATTGGCATCGACCCCGCCTACTGTCATATGCATATACTATGTAACGCGAGATCCTTTATTGGCTACTTGAGTAGCTTAAGTACTCCGTAGCCAGTGTAGTTCTCCACAATTTCGTCAGGGAATCGACTAGCTTAATAGGCTTGATCATCACCTACTAGCTAGTACTTCGGCGTCCGAGAAGTACGAAGTGAATGCTATATAGCATTGCAAATACGTAATTCGGCGAGAGGTTAGCTTTTGACCTCGAGACGAAGACCGTCTTTTGAATTTAAGCGAGACTGCGCTAACTAACTGGGGGGCCTTGCCTTAACGTCATGAATTATATCAAAGCCTGTAACGTAACTAGTACAGCCGAACACACAAGCGAGTACATATGTCATGCGTGAAAATTTAAAATACACAAAGAAGACGGCGCCGGTCCATGATCAAAACGCCGGCGTACTTCTATTGCCAATTTTTGGGCCCCGTTCGTGAGCGAACGTATGGGATTACCAGTCCACCGTCTCAAAAGCATTGATATTGATAAAGAGATATAAACCCACCCTGAAACTAGTCCATCTCAGGTTTTCTATTCTATGCATTCTAGTCGTAATGATATAACGCTCCTGCTCGATACAAAGCCTGATTTTTATGGTGAACGGTAGCTAGCTGATACAAACATTTTTAGGCCTTCTTAGCCAAACATAAATATCTAAATATAACATTAAACAAATGTTCAAACAAGAACATTGAAATAAGAAAAAAAATAAGATCTAGACATGTAAGTTGAATATCGAAAATTTGATTCAAAAAAAAAGTTTAACAATAGGATCGGTAATAATACCTAATAGAGAAGCACAATTGAACTCATAAGGATGGAAAGTGTCATAGTATCGGGCTGCAAGGTGCATGTCGTGAATTCGAAGACATTAGATACCGATCGATATTAGCAGGTGATCGATAAATGCTCAGATGGGATACAGTGTTCCCATGTAAAGTTGTTGGTCTTCCTTTCAATTTAATACAGGCCCCGCAAAGCTCTCTGACTTCGAGACTACAAACTTCTTAGACGGCGAGTTGCAGCCCAGAAGTGGAGAGATTGATACCCGTCTGGAATATTTGGCTTGACCTTTGCATAAACTGACGGTTTTTATCCATGGATATAGGTGCTAAAGGAATCCGGGTTACAGCGTGATCAGCTGTATTTAATTTTTCAGCCTCTGTTGAGCCATCTCCAACTGTTTCTCCCGAACCATGTTCGATATCTTGCACCCTCCGTCCCTTCCGCTTGAATGTCTTCCTCCAACCCCTCTTCGCAGCGTTTATACCACCTAACGCTCCTAGAATGAGGAACCCAAGAGAAATAGAACTCAGAATCAGACCCACAATAGTGCCAACACACATGGGAGGTGTGCTTGGAGTTATGCTCGGGTTATTGAGCATGCCGTTGTTTGCGCTTGGGATAGTAGAAGATTGGTCTGAAGTGCGATTGAAAATAAGGGTCTCGCAAAATTCGCTGTGTATCAACACTGCTTCTTCAAGCAGTTCCTCCTTGCTTGTGGAGGATATGCGAACTTCGCTCCGGATATGATCTTGAAGACACTTTAGACCAGTATTGGTACAGAGCCGCCCAGAACTTTGTTTGCATTCTTAGAAGTAGACCCAAAGAGGGGCCCTGGTCGGGGAAGGGCTTGGGGTAGCATTTATACTGCCCTTGGTCGTCGGTGTTGCACCCTGGTAGCCTGGGGTGTCGTAAGTCGTCATGCTTACTCCCCTGCTAGCAGTTGAGGTTATGCTGTTGCTAAGTACTATGATTGTATTGTTGCAAGCTACCATAGTTCTGCCGAAAGCTACTAGCTGAGTAGGTTACGTGGCTTTGAATTGGACTTTTCCTTTTAGAATTCTGGAATTTGCCGTGCTTGATTCTTTGATATAATGGTTACGAAAACCCGGTCCTGTAACGTAGGGTGCAAATACGAATCTGCCGTCGCGTCCAACTTGCAAGAGGTACACGAATTATGATATATGGTTCGAAGATTTTAAGATTGATATAGGGTATAGATAGGCTGGTAACGCGATGATTTATATCTGATCGTGAATTTGATGTGCTTCGCTTGGAATTTATGAGATCTAAGGAGCTATAAAATAATTCTATAGAGTACCACATGGCCACACCGCTAGATAACTCGTATTTATATTTGAACTATTCGATAGGTTTTTCAAGAATCATAACATCTCAATATTATTTGCATCGCATTGTATCCAATTTACAAGTTTGTAAGTTATATTTAAAAAGGAATACCTAATGATTGCTTGTCCATATATGAGATTGCTAGCATCTGTAGTAGCAACTATTTCCACAACTGCTAATTTGGAACACTCTCAACCCACAATGTATCAAGGGATTTTGGCATCAGAGAATCAAATGCACCAGAATTTTGACTCTCGTCTGTTAAAAAAACTTACATTGAAGGTGTGGTGGTATTCGAACTTTCTGGTTTAGTCGATTCCCTCGCTTAGGCAGCGTCTCGTCAATAGCTCTGCAAAACAAGACTATGGTATCCGTACCCCGTGGTGCCAGGCCTGATAATCAATGTGGACTCGATTGCCATGGAAATGGTCATTTTATAACACAAGCAGCCTTACACTGATTTAATCCATGACGCTAAACAAGCAACCCATGTTTGGTATCCTTGACTTCATATCTTATAGGAAGTCTCTCCTGAAAAGTAAGTCTTGTGTAACGAAATATTACTGTGGACGGTCATGTCAAGAGATATGAAGATGAATTTGTGGGGTCGTCGCTGAATCGCTATGAATGGACGATCCTAACTCATAAAACATGTGGCAAACCTCGGTAAATTTGCACTCTAGCGGTGGAAGTCTCTGCCTCGTATGGCCAGAACGTTTCTAGTAACCCAGCCTCTTATTTTACAACCTTTCAAACAATTACCGGTTACTAAATATTTTTTATTCGCCTCTAATGGCCGTATATCAGCTTCTTCATCTCACAATAGTGAGTACTTCTTCTAGTGTGCAGCGAAGGCAATTTAATATGCCAATACCTAAAATAATTATATCGTAATAACTCACCAAATTAAAGGACGACCTCAGTTTGTTGAATCTAGTTTTGGTATTCTTTGAACTTCTGAAATTTCTTTTTTTTTTTTTTTTTCTCGCCCCCTAGATATATTTGCGAGAGGTGTATCGATAGAGGTTTCAAGGTAAAGTTTGCACTTGGTGGTGGTGACTGTGGCTTTTGGTATACATTTAAACCAGCCGGGCAGCAGGAAGGCTGTGCATGTTTTCGTTAAGCCAAGATGAATGAAGGTTTTCTTTGCCTCGAGCGCCTGGATTCGAGGCTAGAAGGTTTTCAAGAATTCAACTCGTATTCACTGAGCCGTATCCATCGATATATACCACAAAAGCACAGGTCTGATTGCAAGACAGCTGTTTGTTGAATAATTTTGGACAAGCCCAAGTCTCACTCGCTAGGGTTTACAAAATTTAAAGGCTCTCAGATAGCTCGAGTAGTAATATCGGGATGGTCGGAGTTGCCACAGCAGAACATAAATTGCAACACCTTGCATCCTATCTCTTGTTAGACGTCCATAGCTCCCAAGCTCTGGGGCCTCCGCTTGGATACTCGATTTAGATACCAATATATGTGTAACTGCTGTCTGTCGAATCGTAGACCTCTCGTTTCGGGTTGTCTGGTGGCTAAGACCCGACATTCATGAGATGTGCGAGCCTAAGCCTGCAGCCGGCCTAGGATCTGAATTTGAATGAAAAAATTTGAAAAGCCTTTGCCCTCCTGTCCGCCTGCATGCCTGGTCTCGAGGCTATGAATTCATCATGAAAAAGCAACAATTGTCACAGTTTCTAAGCGGCGCCTGATGCTCAACACAAACGGATCCGGATCCTTTGCCAACAGTCTAGTTTCGAGCTCGAGCGGGCGGTTGAATGAAAATAGAATTCTCGCCTTCATAGTTATACGAAAACACATGCAGAAAATTTAAACCTAGATGATTCGCTGTGGTGTGCTATCGCGGCAGCGAGTGTTTTTTTCTCCAACTAGGTGGCCGCGGCCGGTGGTTGGCTGGAGTATTACAGGCTCCATGTATACATGTAGACATTTGCTCTGGGTAGTGTTCATGTTCATACAAGACTATTTTATCCAAAGTTCCTTTAGCTTGCTCCAATACACTTGCCCATACAAAATCCTTCTTTGTGCGAAGGTTGATGTCAGAGATAGCTGTTTGCTATCTCGAGCACGTATATATAGCTATGCAGCAAGACCAGGTCTTACAGGTATAACATGTATATATACTATACAGTCGGCTGATCAAAAGATACACTTGAAGTACCAACAGTTTATTCAGATTTTAAATACACATAAATGACAAACAAAATGCAAACTATAAGCTTCCTAGGCTCTATATTTCCAAACAGACAGCGCGGTGGCGGAGGAAACTTCTCCTTCTGCCACCCTCCCATCTTGCCTCCAGTGCGTCTCGCCACGCTTACCCTTCAATACAAACAATTTGGAAACACCTGGGTATCCTCAACACGACACCATCCATCCAACGATTCATAGAAATGAGATGTAGAATTTCTGAGATATTACCAGACCAAAGTACTATCCTCGAGTGGTACCATATCTTTGGAAGAGCCCGTTGGCTCAGGGCATCCGTATAGCTCATATGACAAAAACACACCCCAAGTTTGATCCGAACTCCAGTCACTCTCTGCATAAATGCGTGTATCTGGCGGTGCATCAATGAAACTCCACCAAAACGTGGTATCTATATTGCGTATATCGATCGGTAAGTTCGTTTCTGGATCCAAGGGCGGCCATGGGGAAGATGGGTCGTCGCCTGAATAAGACCGGTGATCTACGTCAATGGTATAATTCGATGCGTGCCAGGCCTTGAATTCGCGTTGGGTAATATTGAATAAAGCCTGCGCAATAATCATAACATCTTTACAGAACACCGGAACAGTCTGCCGCGAACCGAATTGACTATTGCGCAGATTATACATCCGGATCGAATAACGGTTCTTGCAGTAGGCTACCTTGCTAGCATTGAAGGCAGTTCCGTCCAGTTTTAGTTCTGCAATGTAATCTGTAGGATAGTTTGGGCTAACATCGACAGGTGTCCCATCCATGACGGCATACGGATTTGGCCACCACTGGGGATCTGAGCCTCCGGGCATTGCGCAGAGAGTTGTATTTGTCTCATTGTACGCTTCAACTGCTTCAGATATCATGGTACCTGCAGCATCGAGGTCGATAAAGACTTTAGGACCATTTGGGTTGGTTCGGACAATCTCCTTATATGCGACGCCCGGCACGCCATAATCCCCGAGCTTGTCCATATCGATAAGGTGCGAATTGTTCAGAAATGTATCCCCGTACCAATGATAACTCCGGCAGGCACGTGCACCAGTCGTGCAAGCTTCCCCTGGTTCTGGGGAAATAGCTTCATGATAGTTCTTGATTTAGTTGAAGATATTGTTTTGTTTAATTAGCTGGGAAGCTCGATATATAGCCCATTATTAGGAATGGATAGCTATGGCTAGCTAGCTGGTACCATGGTGATTAACTTACAAGATCATTTTTGAGACTATAGCTGAAACCGAGCAAATTTCCAAGTAAAAAAGACAGAACCCACAAAAGCTGGCAGAAATACATGCTGAAAATATTCTTTGAAGTTTAGGGAAATGGCTCTCGCCTTGCTGAAATTTGGTATCGAAGAAGGGACTTAGCTACGCTCTCAAGCACAAATATATAGACTCCTAGATACATCGACGTCGTCTCTTTGTTGACGAGCTTAAAGTCTAGGCAGCCATTGATATCTCTCGTGCACTCTATTCACACGCCATATGCGACATACCTGAGTCACTGTATACACCCTGTGCCGTTTTAGAATAAGCAACAGACTGCAAGAGAACTTGGTTCTCGAGGCTACACAATTGATCTGAATCGAGACATATTCTAAGATGTCATTTGCCATAAGTATCAATTAACTCCAATATAGCGAATGTCTTGGATCCTATGAATGTATGACTAAACTTTAAATAGATCCCAGCTCGGATATTTTTTGGAATTTTAGACCACAAAAATTTTACCCAAGAAGATATGTGGAACGGATATTTGGATGAACATCAATCGGTATGTTGGTGGCAAGTTTGTTTTGACTTGTTACAGCGTAGTCAAATGAATTCTGCTACAGCTGATGTAAATACTACAATGTCTCATTCGAATTCTCGTGCCACTGAAACCATATTTAGATTTTGTAGCTTGTGTGGGGGGACGCTTGAGTAAAAAATATCTTCGAATGCTTAGCAAGGAAAAGAGCGCCAGCTTGTGATATGATAATATACATGAAATAGAAGTAGTTTGTGTGGCGTCTGGAGACCTAGACTCGCTCTGCCGTTGTCTCGTAAACCAGCCACGCAGCACGAAGCTCCGCCGTACTATTAATCAACGTCGGCACCAACACTCATTCACGTCAATCCAAGTCATATATACTAGTTTAAAGTATTGCCACTTGAATTCTTTGTACTTGTTTCAAGTGTTGCGACAAGAGAGTACCCTTTAGCTAAATTTAGGTAGCTGTGCACCTCACAAATCCTGGGGGAAAGCAGAGAAACGAAAGATTTTACCAAAATCTCCCCGCAGTCTTTCCTCGTATGTGACGTCTATCATCTCTAGCGATGCACGCCGAAATTGCAATTTTTTGAATGTTACGGCATGGCGTCAACTTAATGTCGACTTTTCCACATTCAGTTCGGTTTCAACCGAAATCCCATCTGGAATACCAGTTAGTAACTTGAGGTAGGGTATAAAGATCTCAGTTTAGCTGGCCTATAGTATAAAAAATCTACCATAATATGATATTGGGCGAGAAGAAGCACTCGTCTAATTATGATTACTCGCGATTGAGATCCAGTCGATCCCTAGAGCTCCATGCAGGAAATATTTTTTAAGCCTGAGCCAGTGCGCCTGAGGGCCCAATTGGATCAGCATCCACATCAATGCTACAAGTCCAAGAAAGTTGTCGAGTCGAAATTGGCGCCTTTAAAAATTTGTAACGATTTTAACGCCGGGACCAAAACTGATGAGTTGCTTATAGAGGTGTCACCGCTACGCACTCCATCACTAGGCTTAGATCGATCGCCCAAACCCGGTAGAAATTAAATCTAGGGCCCCTACGCAATAGCGACATATCTATAGAGGATAGCTCTCTTGTATTACAACTCGCTTTTATACGTATATATAGCTGTTTGTGTGGGGTCTGGAAACCGCGGCGAGACCAGTATATATATACTATATAGATCCTGAAAAGAAATTGGTGAAATACATTTTTCTGTCTGCATGCGATTGGATGTGAATAGTACTAAGATAAGAGCTTTGGCTACTGCGGCTATGAATGGACCCTTAAGGGAGATACATCCCGTCAACCGTGTATCATGAAAAGTTGCAGCGTGCAGTCAATGAGCTTGGGCAGTAGCTAGAGGTACTTATGTGTTGTTGAAGCGAGCTCGCCTTTGTCCCCAGACTATGCAGACATCACCAAAAGATAAGCTATGGCTATATAAGAAGATATAATTCTAATTATCACCTTTGCCCTCCTGTCCGCCTGGTCTCGAGGCTAAATCATCAAGTGATTCTAATATAAGCGCTAATAATTGTATATATAATAGATTTGTGAACGCGGCGATGCGATGTAAGGAGGGCACGATCAAAACTCGAACGCAAAATATAACACTTGCAACACAAAGTTTTGAGGGAGATTGGCCATTTTGGTGCCGACGTAGCTAGTGCAGCCAGTGTCGTTGCGAGACCAGCCAGTGCCACAGGGAATCCGATCAGCCTAGCGCTGAGTTGTGTTGTGTGGTTGTGTTGGCCAACGCAACACAATATGGCTGGCTGGCGCGACCGAGTACAGGAGCTGGATTCTGGTTGAATTCACTGGCTACACTGGGCTGGCTAGCCGTATCCTGCGGTACTGGGTGAGCTGGTCGCACCAATCTCCTTCAAACGTATTAATCTTGCTTGGTAACCCCGACCCGACCCGACCCGACTTTTGATCCTACAGATCGATTTCCAGCAGTCTGGTCACGAAGGATGTCAGAACAACACACATTTTCCAACATGCATTAGCTTTGCGTATGCATGACGATAGTCCATGTGCATGTGTAGACGTCTAGACTCGTCTTTCAAATGGAATTCAGAGATAGGTTTTTTGCGTGCACTGACCACCACCACCACCACCACCCAGGGATCCTAATCTTGGCGGTCTCGAGCTAATTATCATGCTATCAAGATTTGGATCCAGCCAATGAGCGCCTAAGACAGGAGTAGATCGGTCCCAGATTCAACGATAAAAGAGAGAGGCCTCCGCGCTCGAGTGCTCCGAGTCAGTCTCCAAACTATTTCGTTACATTACACAGCGCTTTGTACCTTCGCACGCGGCAACTGGTTTACGAGACAAATTCGTTGCACGAAATGGTGCTAGGTTTTTAATTTTCCGAGATCGCTTCAAATGCCTTCTTGGCTTGATTTCGTCAATTTTAACCTGGACGTGCCGCAGACAATGGAACCAAAATGCCTTCAGTAAAAGCCAGTGCGACAAGCTCTAAGGAGACTCTTCAACGTTCCCGTATTCGGCGAACGCGCCTAAAACCGGAAGAATGGGATCCTCACGAAAGCCGAATTCGTAGTCTCTACCTCGAAGAGAACAAAACAGTACTCGAAATTATCGAAATAATGAAAGCAGAAGCAAATTTCACAGCCTCGTTCGTACACCTATCTTCGTCTCGGTTTTGTTGCCGAGCCCATCCTAGAAAATAATCTGTTACCCTAGTACAGGGGTGCTAATGGCCCTTTTCTGGAATATGCAGCGTCGCACAGTACACCCATCAGATTACTAGTATTTGGAATCTGCGAAAAAATTTATCCAAGGTAGACTTTGCCTACTATGATAGTAAGAAGCGACAACGAGATGAAGAAGGCAAAAAGACAAGAGTCAAGCTTTGCGATATTAAAGTGGATGAGAGCACCTTACGGAGAAAACGGCAACGGGTATACACCACGACCATTGAGCAAATCCAAAAGAAAAAAAGTCAAAATAAAGGTTTGTAACGTCGTGAAGAAATTGGACAATGCTTTCAATTTCACGTAACCTGGGGGCGAGAGCTCAATTACTACTTTTAAATTTTCTCCTGGCCCTATTAACACCAGTTGTGTATATGCAAAATAACAGAATGCCCTCTTACGCCCCCTGGACTAGCGGTTGGCACGCCTACAATATCTCGGTCATCTCGTACATCTCGTTCCCCGGTCCTCCCCGGATCTCCTACACTTACTTCAGGAGATATCAGCACCCTCAGTGCCATGCTTGAAGACGATACAATCTACGCTTTCATAGAGAGCCCGCTATACTGGCAAATACCCTCGTTTTCTTTAAGATTATTTTTCTCGGAGATAAAGACAACGTTTTCTGATGGTAAGTCCAACCTTTGGGTATTTATATATTGACCGGAATGGATCGCAAAGTCTTAAATATCGTGACTTACCACGACCCTAGATGTCTCCGATGTAGACAGGGTATACCCTTTCCAGACCATGACGAAGTCATTGCCCCGCCAGCTGGAACAATTGATCGGCGCTGATAAAAACTTGTCATCCCAAACCGTCTTTGAAACACTATCGAAAGATTTACTGGAATATCTAAGGATTTATATTGTTCGGCTCGGAAACAACACCAATGATTCGAATTCGGACGACGAATTCCTCGATTTATTGGTTTCTGCGCGGATAGTGAGTGAAGATTTCTGGGAAGCGATTCTTCAATGCGACAATATCATGATACACAACTTTTCTGTCGAATTGTTTTTTAGCGCTGCTAGGATGGGAGAAACAGATGTTCTACAGCTTATCCTCGGTCTCTGGGCCAATAGAGAAGAACTAGGCAAACACTGGGGTTCCAACCATAATAAAGTTATAGCCACTGCTCTTCAGTATGCAATGGAATGTCAACAAGGTGCCGCATGTTCTCTGCTCATGAAGACTAATTTCGATGTGAACACAGCACCTTTATCACGGGTATCAAGATCGCTTCTCCACACCGCAGTAATTTGCGGAGTCGAGTCGCTCGTCGAAGAGCTTCTTGACTACGGTGCCCAAGATATATGCAATCCTGACTTGGGCGATTCTTTGGGTCGTACAATCGCAAGAGGAGAGTGTTCTTGTTATTTTGCTCTTAAGTTAAGAGAATTCTTTCAGCATGAGCAACATATACGTATCGAACATGCGTTACATCTTGCGATTGTTCTTCGAGAGAAATCTATCACCGAGATGCTTCTTTGTAATGCCGAAGAGTCGATTCAATTCGGTCTCACGCCACTTATAGACACCACAAAGCTGCTTTTTTATGCAATTTTGGCATCGGATAATCTACTTCTTTGTCGGCTGCTGCAGTCATCTACCCTAGCATTACAATCTCAACTCTCTGTCACTATTGGAGGGGAGACGCCTCTACATTTTGCTATTCGTCGAAAACATTCGAAATGCATACAGATCCTTCGGCAATATGGAGCATCGGATGAGCTTGTCTCTCAGGAACCGTATGCACTGGATATTATGGAACACAAATTTCATTCAAGGGTGAGAATCCAATATATTCAGGCGTATAACCAGCTCTTCCTAGCAAAACAGGCAAATCGCACCGGTGCACCTTCCGGTGATAATTCGAGTAGTAAAACGGAACTCGAAGCGATGATAGTGAGTCCATCAACAAAAGCAATGAATCCAAACGTTAGGGAGCCCACAAAAATGCTTGGGAGAACTTTACATGGAGGCCGTAAGTCGTTGGATGGATTTCTGAATCGACTACATGCCATGACCCGCGACCGTGGCTGGGACGAAGCATTCTGTATACAATTATGGTTCAACATGGTGGAACCTATTGCATATACAACTAGTCTGCTTGAAGAAGACAATAATGACAATCCGACAGTGGACCTAACCGTTCGAGTTAAACTATGCTCTACCGAAGATTGGGACAGACTAGAAAAATTACTTGCAACCCTCAAAAGGTTGATGGAGGTCAAATTGACGGGAAACCGAAATTGGAACGAGTATTTCTATATCACCCAGCTCCCAATCTTTTGGAATGAGTTTGTGTCATTGAATCCCTACGAAATCCATACATCAAAGCTCCAAGACCAGGAAGGAATACGTCAGCCAAGCCTCATCGAGATAGCGGATGGAGAAAGATATCCCACTAGAGATGGTACATTGGAGAACGAAGCCGAGCAACTTAGCCATCGAAACTGTTGTTTGAGCTCGTGCCTCGAATTACTAGGCTTCGAGAGCTCTTGTTCGGAAGAAAACTTTCCAGATCTACAACAATTCGCCCTTGACATCGAAGGCTTTGGATTTAACGATGCTCAACATCTTCTCGACGAAGCTCTGTGCTTAACGGATTCGCACCCACAATTCGTGCGATATTTGGTTGGACAGTTTGTTCAATACAGCAGAGATATGAACACGCAACAGGTGCATTCTCTCTTGCGGCTGGCGATTCGGGCCAAGCTATTGCCCGCCATTCAGGAAATACTCATATCACAGACTGAACTCCAAATTCCCGCTTTGTTATTCGGCACGGCTGTGTGGTCGGATGATATTACAATACTTCATACCATCTGGGAAGCCTATTTCTTGAGAGGAGGATCTCTTGAAACAATTGAGTACATGCTCATTATCCCTATTTTTACGGATAACCTGTGCAATGTGTTCAAATTTCTTGATGATCGCGACCTAGAAATCAACCGCCTGATTGCGAATAGATTTACATATATAGAGGTTGCCGCAGCCCTTGGACGTATCGAAATTGCGCAAGTGCTCCTTCGGAAAGGTGCATCTACAAATCTTGAAAAAGCATCGGAGATAGCTCTTAGTCTCAAGCATTTTGTATTGGCGGATATGCTAGCAGATGCACGGAAAGAGATTTATATTGAAAAGAGTCTAAACCTTGGTGGACCTACACTTTCGGATCGTGAAACATGTACAGCGAGCGGCTCCGTAGTTGCCTCTTCTCAGGATATATTCATGGGTTGGTCTGCGGATTCATTCGATTGGTAAGATATATATATATATATATAGACTGAGATGTATTATAATTTGTCTCGCAAGCTAGTATTATAATGTTGATATATAATTTGATAACGCAACTAGAATTATTTACCATGTATGCTTTGGTCTATCAAGACCTCTACTGTGTTGACGAATGACACCCTAGTTACCGTTTCGACGCACACGACCGTTCATGTTCCCGTAGCGACCTATTAGACCGACTTCGTCGTGAGCACGCATTGTATTGATGACGTCTGCCCTGTGTATGGAACGACTCCCAATATTAATGGCTTCGAACTTGCAGCTCCCGGAACTGCTGGCAACAATAAAAGGTTTAAGCTTAGTTTTGGCTATATACCCTTCCTTACCTTGACTTGGAACCTGATTCCGGCGGACGGAAATACATATACACTTAAGCCCGATTATGGGGCATTTGTCGTGGTAGCTCCTTTCACTGACAAAATAGCTTATCCGCAATACGTTACAAATTCCCCTGGTGGCTCGTTACTGACTCTGTATTGCACCCTCTATTCAAATTACTTTATAAGCTGTGGGGTTCATAGCGAGAGAGTCACGTTAAATCGGCTCCTATTTGATCACAGAAAGGCCGAGGTTGCGATGGTAACATCAGATTATGATATTTCAATTGCAGATTTAATGGTGGAAGTTCGACGTCGACTTTAGGTTACTCCTTATAAGCGGACTGGAACCTGACCGATCAGTAGTCTTATTTTATTATTTTTATTCGGTTTCCTTTATGATGTATTTAGTTGCTTTCATAAAATAGACACATGAAAGCTTTTAACATCTTATCTTCTCCAATGCGCGTGCATCCTGAGTCACGAGATGTTGTGCCTTCTAAACCGCTATATGTTGATTCGTTTGAAGTCTTCATTCACACGCATCGATAGTTGCATCTTAAAATTCACTTTATCTCGAATTTCCAGAAACTGCCAGCTGCAGCTGCAAGCTACCCAGACCCAAAAGCTGTTATTGAAACCAAATGAGATACCATGCTATAGGTCAAGTCTAAGTGGCCACAGAAGATCCATAACAATTGTATAATATGATCGTAAATTTTATAGCTAAGAAGAATGATGGTCTGAATGAGGCGTAGGTTCTCAACTATTTCCCAAGTCTCAAATTAGTCACGTCAATACAAAATTCTGTATTCATAAGAATGATAAAGCAATGCATCAACTACAGCACAAATATTATCGTCGTCGCCGTATCTAGATATCTAGATGTATTGAATTTTGATCCTTGTCGCATTTAAATTCATGAATACCGTCGCCTATCACAATCGATTTGATCCTGTAGGTGAATTTCGGATATACTACTGACATTGTACAGTTGCCTACAAGGCTGTGTTTCTTTGCTTCTTAGCTTTCCATAGTCAAGGGGTCCGGATAATTATAATGCAAGAAGCAAGGTTGTTGTATTGTTCGGGTATATACGTATACGCAGTGGAATTATCCTTCTAGAAACTATCGACTAAAGCTCCTCGACCGGTGTTTTTAATCTTGTTCCACTGTTCCGAATAGAAACTTCTATCAAAGGTGTTGGCACTACCAGAATCAATACTGCCAGTTCTGCAATTCTCCTCTATTTTACATCTGATCTTCAATTTCATTCCTATTTCCATATTCATTTTCACTACTAATCTCGTTTTCGTCTTCGCTTCCAGCTTCGTATTCCTCTTCATCAGAGTCGCCATCAGAGTCGCCGTTTTCCAAGAGTGTCAGTCCGCCACCCCACTCCAAAGGCCGGTCTATAGCGTAAAGAGTGATGTATATTCTCGATTCCTTCAATGTCCCCCGATTGAATTCCAGAAACTCCTCTCCGATTAGATTCATATTGGTTTCAGTTATCGTTAATCTCCTCTGTTCCATCTCCAAAACCCTCATCTTCCTACTACAGTCTTCATCCTTTAGCAAATGCAATATACTCTCCTTTCGATAATGTAGAGATCCACTAAAAACGAACTCCTCAAGAGCACCAGTATTATGTGCCAAGAATAGAAGATCTTCGCTAGTACAATAAGCGTTATAAAGCCTTAGTTTCCGCACCGTCGACTTTGGCCCGCCTCGAAAATAATCCTTCATGGGCTTTTGATATGGTAAATCCCCTGATTCGATTTTCCAAATCTTTACCGTCTCTATCTTAGGGAAAAATAGAATCGGCCAGATACTGCCAGTGAGCTGTCTTCCGAAAGCTTCGGGGTACTCTGAGATTTCGGTGATATATTTCTTCAAATTTCGAATCCCAAGAGGCCAATCGATCGTTTCCATAGATTTCGAAGTAACTATAGAGTCACAAAAAAGCGTGTATAACCACAGATAGTCAATCTTGTGGGGATAGGTATCAACCGCGGCAGATAAATCTAAAATTCCAGGGATTTCTTGAATGTTGTACATCCAAAACCCTTCACAAAGAAGCGGGACGGGAACTATGCATCCCATATTTATAGCTTCCAAATTGGGAACGAGACAGAAGAGAAGCGGCAGCAAGGATTCGGAGTTCACTCCTTGTAGAACCGCTTTTGTTGTCTCCGGTCGCAGATTGAACGCGTCGCTCATTTGTTGGATTTTGGCGGTCTCGTCTCGGGTCCACAACCATATCGGTGTAATGGGTCGATCTGTCTTCCTCAGGTTTCTGCGCTCCCATTTTACGTAAATATGGGTGAAACGTTCCCCAATGTGGCGGTTCATCAGAAGACACCGGATGAGTCTCCAGGTGGGAAATCCGAGAGCATCAACTTTAAAGACGTAGTGAGACCGGCGGAATGCGATCGCTATCACATTGTGAAGGAGGCGGCAAACAGCGGTCGCTCGAGCCGCGTCCGCATCTGTGAGGTGCTTTTGGGAAAATATCTCTAGTAGGATTTCGAGGGGTAAAGTAGCCAAGGATGCCATCTAGTGAGAGATATTTGGCAGGTCTCGAGACGAGACTTGAGCTCCGGATCTGTCGTGTAGTTCAGCGCGTTTGTCCGCGCGACGTCCGTTGCTCCAAGCAAGAAACTTGGGTGGTTGTTGGCAGATCAGTGATCAGCTCGTGCACGAGCTTAAGCTTGAGGAGTGAAAGGGGAGCAGCAGCAATACGAAATTTCAATGTCAATCAGGAAGAAGAGAATAATAAATTTGATTTACTTTCGTTCCCCCGAGTACCAGTTGATCAAACAAACAATGGCAATACCGACGGTGCTACTGTGTTCCATGGCCATGCTGAGGTATCTTTAATATTGCATAAACAGCAAATACGCCACTATGTGGCGTTCAATCAATACAAATGCCATATACCGTATATATAGCCACACGATAAACCGCGCGAAAGGGTGCTTAAAAATTATAGAATTCACCAATCTCGGGATCAGAGAATTCACAATTCCTAGGTACTCACGCACATTTTTATATACTATTTCATACAAACAGAAATATGCAATAATTGTTTTCAGATTCAACTATATATATATTTTTTTTGTATCTCCCAAAATATACAAATCTTGCCTTACTTAGACCTCTTATGAGAGCTTCAGACTATATATCATAGCCAACTAGCCCGATATACTCATCTATGGAAGATTGTAGGGAATAAACCGCTACATATAAGTAGATTGGGGACTTTAGAATAAGATTAATATAGCGCTCGCCATTATTCTTCATATTAGATTACATGTATAGATATCAGTAATGTGGTGAAACTCTATTTTCCTTCCAAGATCCGTAAAACAAGCCCACCTCTATGTCTGTGTATTATAGTTCAAGACCGCGTGGGGGAACAGGACAGCGGTATGGATCAATTAGATCTCCCCGCAATATGGTTCCGAACCTCTCTTTTCAGGTGCTCGGGGCCCTGAGCAGGCTATATATAAAATAAATATAAATATTATCGTATCAGTAATCCATCAACTCTGACCATGAGATGGACACAACTTGCTTACCCGGCTACGAAACGACGCTGTCATCCGTCTGCTTATATAGCAATTTAACAGCATTTTTTCCTTTGTCAAGTACTTGTACATTTGACCCCCGACGATATCATTAACCGCATCCAAGGTCTCCGAGAGTACAGATCGAACAATCTCCCATACATCGGCACCATTGTCAGAATCTTCCAAACCTAGAGTGTATATGAGGTATCCTATATTTTGGATGAGTGTTTGGTGAAGCCTGTCAAGCAAGTAGGCCATATCATCCCTGCACATAGAACTAATACCTTCGGTAAATAACCCAAGTTTTTTGAGCGTTGGAGCATGTCCGCGGACATCGCCCATATCACGGTATGCGAATCCAGTGATATTTCCGGTTGAACGAGAGAAACGGGCAATCACGTTCTGGGCGTGAGCTTCGAGGGCGATACCATAATGCCGTAGTGGGTGTAGCACAACCTGCATGAGACATTTTATATAGCTTTTCCGTTCCGAAATTTAGCTAGAGTGTCAGTATGCAAAAGCGTTTACCGTGTAACAAAAAAAATCATGAAAATTTGAGAATAACCTTGTGAACCACTCCACTTTCTGTTCTCTGTTATCTAAGCGAAACAGTATCTCTGCGTATGTCCGGCCGTCACAACAGGGTTTTTCCATCAGCGCGGCCGAAACAATCAAGGCCTCGTCGTTGGCGTCTGCTCTAGCCGTGGGCTTTTGTCGTAGGACACAGGCTAACCGACATGAAGAATGATACTCCATCTTTTCATCGTCACCTGCAACACCTGCAATTTCTTCAAAAAGCCAAAGATTCTCAGGTACGATATCATGGAGTATCTTGGCCCAGGCGAGCCCTATTGAGACGGCCGGCCGGCCGAATTGTCTGTATTGTGACCCTATTCGATAGGCAACTGAGAATTTCAAGTCAAGCTCGTAGTTTGTGATGGTGACTGTTCTGAGAGATGATTGGCATCTAGCACGACCCGGCACTGACTTGATCACCCGGACTAGCGGAAATGCCTCCAAGATAGCTGGAACTTGTTCTGCGTGGTAAGGAACGATTATGTGATCTGCTGGGGCTGAGTTACTGATCCCAAAACTCTCAAGAAGTGGCTTAATAAGGTTTTCAAACTCGCCATAGACGCAGACATCAGAGCAGGGGATCAATAGAATAGATATTGTTGGATTTGTGAGACGTGACAGCTCACTTGGGGGGAGAGGAGCTAGAGATTTATCCGGTACGCAATTTCTATGAAACTAAAGGCCTGCGATTAGTATTAATTACTCACCTGTACGACTTTTAGGATGCTTGAAATGTGGTAATCAAACTTACTGGATAAGTAGGATGACCCAAGATAACAGCATTTTCCCAGTCTAGGAACGAAGATTGAAGAGTGAGAAGCGGCTGGGAGGCTGAATATTTTAATCTTTCTCCTATTTGAAGTAGACAATAATGCATGAGCCTTTTGCAAAATTAAATCCCTCCCTTAAGATTGTAGATGCTGGATCATTATTGTCAATATTATTGACTTACCTGCCACAGCTGCCGAATTGCGTAGCTCGATAGCAATCTGTTCTTCGGATTCTTCGACACTAGCGTTCCAAGGACCCAAAAATTCAAAAATCGAACCCGGATCACTTTCTTTCCTTCGACCTGACTCAGTGCAAAGAATCACAGGTAATGCGAAATCATTAGGTCTCCAGACAGGCCTGGCGAGTCGAACAGTGAAACTCATGGAATTGGCCATTGAGAGCTCAATCCAGTGACCGGTTTTGCTTGCCACACAATTGTCGCCTCGCCACCTTGAGGGGTCCTCTGGGTCTATCAAAGTCAGCTTCATGAGGCCTTCGTTGACGAGTTGGGAGAGAAGCCGTTTTGTAGTTGCGGCAGTGCCCTCAACTTGAGGATCCATCGTTGGTGACGTTGACGACATTAGCTAAAGATGTTTTCAATACAATAATAAATTGAATAATCAACAAGTTTCAAGACATGTTGTAAAGTATCCTGGGATATTGATATTTAGAGGGATCGGTATACTTAAATTGCCGACCTCACAGTCTAGCGCTCTTGAGCAGGTATGAGGGACTCGACATGTTTGTTCTCCGCGTTGGAACTCAAATTATAACACGAGAAACGAGAATCGCGCACTTGTAGGATCCACGTGGGTCGCCTTAGCTAAGCTATGTCACACATATGTCATTTTGTTTTGAAATTTCCGAGTCTTGATAAGGGCACTCAGCCAAAGCCGTTTTCATATCGACTAAAGTGAATTTATCCATTGCTTAGATGGAGGCCTAGTATACCTCGGAATATAGAGGGCAGTCATCCTTTTAGCTTGAAACCAAAGTACTTTTTAAATGCACTACAGCTGTATTAAACTGCATGCTAACTGATCTATTTATATTACAAGAGGCTAAGTAATATACAACCCGTTTGGATCCACCTTATACCCCTCTCGCCGTTCCATTCGTACCATTTCCATTCCCATTAGCAACCTTCCTTTCTCTCTTCCTCCGTAACTCATCATAGTCTGGCATCCGCCGACTCAAAATCGTAAACCCAAATGCAATCACAATTATCAACAACCAAATAGCATACCCACCAAGCCATTGCGTCCGCGCACCAATAGCAAACAAACTTGCGAAGAGCGCAGGTGAAAAGGCACGTACGCCGCTCGTGAGCGCGAGGCAGAGTGCGTTCAAGGTACCTAATACCTGTGGACTAGGTGATACGTCGTTGAGCGCGAGCTGGATCGCGGTGAACGACATTGCAACTCCACAACCAACACCGAGGAAAATTGGCGCCGTGATCCAAAACATAATTGTAAAGGCGTGGGAGCCGTTGCGGAGCATTGAATTGAGGATTGGAGGCGTAGCAAGAAAGAACGGGTATGCGGTCGCACAGAAACGTAGAATACCGTTCGTGCCGATGCGACCTTGCAAGGGCGGAAAGACGAATAATAGCCATACTGCTTGGGATAGGCCGTTAAAACCCATGAACAAGCTGATTTGCAGAGGCGATAGGCCCAAGCCGCCGAGTTCAACAGTTGTGTACCAGAACACAGGTATGATGGCGGTGTATGCGAATGCTAGCAGCATGATGTGCTGGTAGGTATAAAGGACGAGACCGACGCCAGGGGCTTTGATTATCTCCCAGGTAGACATTGTATCGTTTGAAGGCTTGGTGGCAGCAGAAGCACCGATTTCTGCAGCGCCGCCACCATTGCGTGCTGCGACTTTACTGGGTAGAGTCTCCTCTATATTGATGGCGCAGATTATCGTAAAGACCAGACCAATGGCACTGACTCCAAAGCTGGATAGAGCGTACGGATACCGTTCGAAAAAAGTTATTCCTTTAAAGATACTGGGGTATTGTTCCGCAGGCTCGGCGAGCACACCACCAATCAATGGCCCGAACAAGATACCCAAGTTGCCAGAAAAAGCGAAGATACTGAAGGCCCGAGCTTGCGTCTTGACCGTACTGTGCTCCGAGATCATTGTCCGGATGGTTACCACCGTGCCGGCAAATACGCCAGCAATGCAGCGAAAGACAATCATCTGCCAGATCGTAGTGGCCAGGCCAAACATGAACATGGACGTCGTGACACCCACCATCGATAATATCAGCACGGGCTTGCGACCGAAGCGGTCAGCGGCCTTACCCCAGAATAT
This sequence comes from Arthrobotrys entomopaga, assembly GCA_012184315.1. NCBI lineage: Eukaryota > Fungi > Ascomycota > Orbiliomycetes > Orbiliales > Orbiliaceae > Arthrobotrys > Arthrobotrys entomopaga. Next base: position 748,762 of record LDDX01000025.1, read on the forward strand.
CATCACGCACATCTGTGTCAACGAGAAGAGCGACTCAATCAAGCCACTATAGAAACCGACATCGGCCTCGTGGAGTGACCCGTTTTGTTGACACATCTTGTTGATGTAGGGAAAGATCGAGAAGAAAGCTATAGGCTCGAGCAAACGTGCGCAGCAGAGGAAGAGGATTTGTGTCATAGGCAGCGGCTTGTCCTCCTCGCCGACGCTTCCATCGCTATCGTGGTCGCCATCATTGTGAGCATCAGAACTGGCGCCGTTGGGTTGGTAGAGCGTCGGTGCCTTTGAAATATCGGGACTTGTTAAGAGCGGCGTCGCTTCGTTAATTTCGGGTCCGGGTGTTTGGTGCGTGTCCTGCACGCTTGAAGAAGGATTTGCAGCATTACGCGCCATGACGTCTTAGAATTTATACTCTAGATCTCGGCTTCGAGATTTCGAGAACAAAAGAAGGTTGAAAAGGGCCATTCTTTAAAGGTGAGAGAATAGTTATGACTATCTGTGAGATTGCGTCCCATCACTCACGCGTGTGGGAGGCGGCTAGGGCATTCGGACTTGGCACGGATATAACGACAGGGGTCTAAATACACCGCAAAACAATCGACCAACTGATATCGACATGAATCTTCTATCGTACGAAATCGTCCCATCTTGCATGCGCATGTACCTGACTTGAAAATCAAAAGATTTCCCAATTGTAGGCGAAAAAATAATGAAGGACACTAACATAGTATTTTCTTCAAAATCTCAACTAGTTAGAGTATCATAATTATAGTATATTTATATAGTTAACTTTCCCAATCATTGCTAGAGTCGAGTGGGGGCTAGCTTTATCCCCTCGATAGAAATTCGAAACGAGACAAGCACAGTGTCACAGTTCGTGTGTAGCGATTGGTTGTTAGCTGCCCAGTGTCCATTGATATTTCCAAATATTCAAACTCAGATGAGTTTGAGCCTTGTATAAACGGTGTAAATTATAAAATGCTGTACGAAAACCTGATAGCCCTCGAGCTTTGCCTAATGCAAAAGGATTTCTAAATCTCTAAATTTGGAATTGGCCTGTCCAATCGAGTCGTCAATACGGTTCCAAACAATCAAGAATTCGAATTAAAGAAACCTGAGATCTTTGAAATTCGCCATTAACTACCACGCTTGAGCTCTCTACAATAGAGTTTCTAGTTTCAAGTAGTGCTACTACTGTCCGTCTAGCTCAAGTATGTCAATCCTTTACCGCTATCTTGGTCTCGATGGTTCTCATATTACCAGGGATCCCATTCACAAATTGCAATGCCAATTCGCCAATACCCCATTTATTGTCCTGTTTTGGTGATATATATGAGACGCGGATGTCGGATATCCACAAACTCCGAATTCCGAGAAAACCCACAGAAGCTGCCCCGGAAAAATAACACGCCGGGGGGGGAGCCAAAAGCTAGCTCCAGCTCACGATCCTAACGTTACCGCACCACCCCGCTCCCGGAACGAAGCGGAAGTGAAGCTGTACCCACCCCAGATCAAGAGGCCAGTTTTTTTTTTTTAGCACTATCGTAAATATCGTAAGGCTGGTTCCTTATCGAAAAGGTGGCTTTTTTCCGCCCCTCCATTACCGAATCCCGTGAGGCTTAAAATTCTAAATCAATGTGAATCGAGGTGTTGCTACTATTATGACATCCGGATCTATGGAGAGCTGCTAACGGTTTCGAGATGATAACCTAACACACCCGTAGATTAGATTGATATGGTTAGGCCGGTTTTCAACCGGTTCTAAATAAAAATTGCTAGAAATTATCACATTCTTCTTCTATATTTAAACTACTTTTTTTGTTTTACCGCGTAAGCTTCATGTGCAAGCTTTATTAACACACCTACTGGTTATAAACATGCCATAATGTATTAGACTTGCTTAAACCGTGCAATCATACAAGGTATATCTATTCTGACACGGACAAAAGCGAATGAATGACTTATATAATCCTCCCAACCTCCAGATTTCAAATCCCAAGCTGCAATCCAACTTTACAAGCTGATCTGGTCTCGTAAACCGGACGTTACGTATTAAGCTGATCTAAAGTTACTTTGAAAAAAAAAAAAAATCAGTCCCAACACGACTACTTTGGTTCCACATCTGAACTTAATCTTAAGTTGAGTTTGTCAGGATATTTGCTGGCATAATCTATTCTTCAGAGGGACACTGGGTGATGTTAGCTAGCAGACCTCTTAGGACATACGTTTAAGCTTAATCATTAGTATGATCTGGTCTCGGTTTCCTTTCGAAGCCTTCCAGATATATAAAAAATGTTTGTTATAATCACCCTAACTAACTTCGCGACTCATCAACTGACGATACTAATATATATACCTTAAATAGCACGCTAGGTCTGAATATAAAACCAAAGGGGGGTTGATAGAACCAGTACATTTACTACCATTGAGATGTATTAGACTATGAGATACCCGAAAGCACACGACGAAACTCCAGATAAATACCTAAGTACTTAACGCATGCGGTTATCACGGTACTTGTATATAATATACACATGCGAGCTCTAGCTTTCATCTTCGGTCAATTTAAAGAGACATCCATCTCGACAAAAATCTAAAAAATGTAATTTATTTCCAAGTCTTCTAGCTTTTCATTCTAAACCATACAAAAATATAAAATCCACATCATCAACGTATAAACGGGCAAAAAAAGCAGTGCACAGAATAAATCTAAAAAGGATATAAATATAAAAAACCCATCGTAACAAGAAAGGTATACAATAGAGGTCCTGGCATTGTGCCCGTGTAAAGTTTAAACATGTCTTTGCCAATAAAAACCAAAAAGAAAGCGTGCAAAAGGTTCAAAATTGCGGTTTTTCGTAGAATAAATAGAGTACACCCAGCGTTCTTCGGGAGCTGGAAGAAAAGGCTAGAAATTTATAATATTTATAAAGGAGCAAACGCGGAAAATTTTTAAAAAGACCATCTGTATAAGAGTTTTAACAAAGACGGGGGTAATGTAATGTAATGACAGCAAATATCAAATTCGAAAAACAACCAAAGCAAGGCAAAAAAAAAGGAGATTCGTAACCCGATTGCCCGCAAAAACTATAAGAATCAACAAACAAAGCCATAACAGCGACAAGCAAAGGATGTCGTCAAAGATATCATATGGAAGAAGAAGAAAAAAAGCGGAAGCAAACCATCGGGTATATAATATCTGCCATCCAATGCATCTAATTTCAATTTCAATTTCTTTTTTTTTTTAACGATCGTCACCACCGCATCCAATCTTACTCTCCGCAAGCTTCTGCGCAGCCATAAACTGACTCTGTCCGGCTTTCCCAGCACTAAACACATCCCTCAACGGCGTCCCGTTAACAACCTCCCTGACTCTCCTCCTCGCCGCTGCGCTACCGACAAGCCCGCTCCCGCTAGCCTCAGCGTAAGCCTCCTGTCCCAGCTTCAAATCACCACTCGCGACTTCAACTTCAACCGAAACCTCGTCGACCTCGTCTTCCATTTCGTCGTCGCTTCTGTTATCTTCCGCGCCCATACCGGTGATAACCTTAATGGCGACTCTCATGATCAGGTAAAACCACATGAGCGTCAACCCTTGCAACGCCCATAGCAAGGTAGTGAATCCCATGAGAATAGGCTTAGTAAAACAGACGGTCTCGTTGGGGCCCATGAACATGCTAGACGCCGTTGGCGAAGATGCGTTGAGTGGGGCGTAACTGCTATGATCGGTGGTGAAGCAGCCGAATGGGATTTCTCTGATCGAATCGGAATGGGCTGAGAGAATGACATTGACAAAAAGGTAGTGTCGGCTGACGACCCAGGCGAGGAGGAAGAGACCAAACGCCACGTCGCAAGTGGTTTGGAATTTAAGGTACTTTAGAATTTTAGCAGCCTTTTATTTATGAAACATTCGGTTAGTTAATGTTTTGTTAGTTTGATGCAGCTTAGCTTTGTATGGTGGATGTTTAGGGGTTGGGAGGGGGGGAACTTACAGGCAACAAAATATCGCCAAAATCGAATAGGCACAAGATAACGTGTCCGACGCGGGTCATATGGTACACATAGCTGCAATAAACTAAAATACAGGTAATAATGTGATGCGCAAACATTTGATAGTGATCTTTTCTTCGCGCTTCGATGTGTAGAATGAAGATTTGTTGGATCCAGGAGGCGAACTGGATGAGATAGTACCATTTGAAAGCGCCGTCGACCTCTCGGAGCGGCCAGTTGGTCCACATTTCGGAAAGATTGAACCAGTATTTGCTGCTGGCCATTAATTTCTGTCACACAAAGATAGGTCATGTTAGTTTATCGCCGTATTTGTTCGTATGGATTTTTCTTCAAGGTATACGTACCAGACCCAGACCAAACGAAAAGGTATAGTATAACAAACTCCACATCTGCTCCGCGAACCTCACAGATCCCTTCTTGGACATCCCCTGGTATCTGGCAAGCGGTCTAGCAACATAATCCATCACGGTGGCGCGTATGAGCGTGAATACCACGACCCAAAATCCAACGAGATAGTTGTCATCACGGCCTTTACCGTACATGCCAGTTTGCGGGTTGTAGTAGCTCGGTGCCCAGAATTTGGAGGTCCAACGGTGCAAATCAGAGTCGACTGAGGAAGAATAGTGAAGCGTGAGTAGAATGGCGATTGGGGTAGCGGAGAGACCTAATTTTTGGGGAGCCGGTCGTTGTTAGCACATGTTATTTTTTGCACCGAATATTTCACCACGGGTAGAAAGAAAAAAGACCGATATTGAGAGATATCTGGGGAGACACATACTAATTTGGTGTTCCAGCAAGTACTGAGCAACAGTCGCCATGTTTAGCGGCTGGGAGACTTTCTCTGGCTGTGGTGTCCTTCGTCTGAGGCTTTTGGGACGTCTGGGAGCACCGTTTGGAGGTTGAAGAGACTGCCTGCTGGAGGTCTTGTTTGAAGGGGATTTCCGACCCATTGGCGTCGGTCCGCCATCGACAGCGGCTGCCGATGATGAGGCACTCATGCTATGCCTGGTATCTCGTTCTGTCGGTGATATTTAGGGTATATGTATCGGCGCAAGAAGGTCGTGATGTCGTCCTCCTTTGGGTGCGTTTTTGTGTGGTGTCGAATAAATTTGTTGAGGTGGAGGTTCTTCCTTCTCAGCTCATTCGCTTTCTCGCTTTCCTTCCCAGCACGTAGAAATTCCAAAGGTTAGGAGAACTGGGGATAATAAAAAACAAAGAAAAACAGGAGAAAATGTGAAAACGAGCAGATGATAAGATGAAAAGGACCCCGGATGATATCAATTCGGGCAGAGAGAGTGTTTTTTTTTTTTTTTTTCAGGGTCAATTGCAATTGGAATTAGCAGCTGAAAGAAGAAGAAGCGAATGGGAGGCAGGGAAATTAGGACCGTTGAAAGGGACCACCTTGCGATCACAACTTCTGCCAATTGCCAACCAATGCAAGTACAGCAGGCCTACTTTCTAGCTCCTGCTGGGCTCCTGCTGGGCTGCTTCCCTCCAGCAGCTAGCTAATCCGGTCCGGTCCAGTCCAGTCCAGTCCAGTCCAGTCCCGTCCCCGGAGCGTATAAAACTAACAAAGTTCCCAGGACGTTAGCTAGCTAAACCAGCCACTATAAAGCAACAGGGTGGCCCAAATCAATGGCCGTAACTGTACAAAGCAATCGGCAAGCAAATATCACATTCTGAACAATCGAGCAAAGTCGCGGTAATAGCAGAGCACGCAAAGGGAGTACAAAGTCCCTCTCTGGTGCCGGAGTAACACCAGCTGTCCGTCTTGCTGTTCGAATATGGCTAATCCCGGTCAAGCTCCTTCGCGCCACGGGGCAAGCTAAGCACTCGGGCCCTAGTTCGGCCCTCCTCACTTCTCAACAGGCTGGGTTGGATCCGAACACCACAAAAGCGACACAGCATAGCATGGACAAGCGATTTAGGGAAGTCACAACATGAAAAATTCCGCGAAGAAAAGTTACAAGCTCGTTTGCGGGTGCAGGCTTACAAAAAGGATGTATTCTGTTGTTCTTTTTCCTCCTTTAGCTTTGTTTATGTTATACTGTTGTTGGATGAAACGGAAGAGGTGGAGATCGTGGAAAATACGAAAACAAAAGCTCGGAGAGCGATTGATTGAGATGATAGTGCCGTGTCAAGCTTGCTAAGCTAAGTTGAGTGAAAAGAAGGAATACCGATTGAATTGAAGGTCCTATTTTCGTGAAATGCGGGGAACATACACGAAACCTTCAATCGTCGCTATCGGAATAGCTAAAAGGGTTCGAGGGGAGGTGGATTTAAAGAGGAAATGGAGAAAGGTTAGTGAGGAGAAGAAGGAAGGCGGGAACAGAAACCACCACCGCCGCCCATCGCATTATCATCTCATATCATATCATTCGCATTCGCATCGAACCGGGTTTCTCCAAAGTGCCAGCCAGCCAGCGGGTGGGCCTGCACCTCAGCGGCAACAAAAATAAATACTGGATTTCTTCGCAAGCCGGCGGCGGGGTTCCTCGTCTTTATTCCAAGGAATGGATTCGCGAGGGAGGGCATCCGTATGTACAGCGACTGCATCTCCGTCACATCTTGTGGTGGTGAACCGGAATTTTAGCCATGCCGGCATGCCTGCATGGCACTTTTTTTTTTTTGTTTTTTGTCAAACCTCAAGACTCAACTTCGGGCATATGAAAGGCTTCTGAGTAGAAGCAACGGTAGACGTCTCTCCCGGCGAAAGCGAGTTTATACGTACAGAGTGGAGCTGTTAACAGCTGTTGGAGCTGTTCACGTTGACGATTTGATTGGCTGTTGATAAAGCCTGCCCGACCGGCACACGCGGTTAAGCTCCTCCTTGCTTGGAGCGCTGGGCTCTCACAACAAGAGCGAGAGAGAGAGAGAGGACAGTAATACGGCCCATCTGGTTGGTTAGACCGTGGAGCTATCGATATCGGTTATCCATATGCCAGACTAGGTACCTATTTCGAGATAAGAAGGAGCTCATGATAATCTTGCTGTAGTCCGCTAGCGCTTCAAAGGCTTTCCGAAGATCGACTGCTGCCTTTGCAAATTTAGTTGGAATGATGGGATCAAAAGAGAAAGTGTTCCTGTCCATGATGTGGTATTGCGAAAAAAGTTCACAAAATGTGGAGCCTGTGCGAAGGACTAGCATAGTTACTAGTCGAGTAAAATACATATCGTCTATACAAGTTTCAGGACTAGTGCTACAGGAATTATAAAAAAAAGGTGTCCATGAGGAGGTCTAATACGCCTCGTCTCGAAGAAATTTGAACATGCCAAGCAAAACCGTTGAAGACGCCACCGTTAATAAAGAATACATGAACCCACCGCCTCTAAGCAATAAAAAACACCAGCTTGGTACGACTTTTATGAGAAGCATTAAAATGAAACGAGAATAATAAAGACCATGAAGAGAATTGAAAAAGAAAGTTCGTCAAAAGAAAGGGATCTAAAACAACCATTCCAGCGGTATTGGACAAGCTCTAACGGGTATCGATCAAACAGGGAAGAGTCTATAATCTAAGAATACCAGCCGCTAGCGTTGATAGCCTCAACCTCTCTCGGTCTGGTTGGAATGATAGTATCCGTAATTTGGAACACCTCAATCAACTCTCTCCAGACCTTCTTCTCCATGGGCATCACGATCTGCTTCCTGACCATTTGGTTGGCACTGGCTTCCTCTGGTGTGGGAGGTTCAGCAGCGCATACATATGGTAAACCATCTTCGCTCTCTTGGATCGCAGCTCTACCGTCTCTGACCAGGAAGGCGAGATAAAACATATTCTCGATAGTTTGACTGTAGCTGTGAGGATTGATAACAAACTTGAAGTAATTGACGGACTCGCCTTCGTCTTCGTCAAGGTTGCTGATATAATTTTCGAGACACTCATTGACGAGGATGACGTTCTTGGTGGTACTGTTCTCGTTCCTAGCGATCGCCTTCTCGTCGAGATCTATCGGACGAATATATTCCTCTGGGCGACGGCGAACTGCCCTTTTGCGTTCCTTGAGGACGCGTTGGCGCTTCTGTATTCCGATGGGACCGTACATGAAATCCGATGGCATCGCTCTTTTCAGGGATGGAGTAGCAGCTTCGCGGCCCATGTACGACCAATCATGGCCGTCACCAGAGTCTCCCGGTCGAGATTTCGCCATAAACTGGATGCACTTGGAGATAAATTCGTCCATATCGAGACCAGTGTTCGTATTGCTATTCCCGACGCGCTTGGCCTTCTCTGCAGCGATCTTTCCGATCTCAACCTGGACTTTGCCATCAACCATTGCATCAGAGGTTTGTTTGACATTCGTGAAGAGATCACCAGTTTTTTTAAGATAGTGGATGAGGTCTTGATTGCCGGATTTGAGAAAGTTTTCTCTGTTATCTACAAAGACACACGTCAATAATTGTATGAAGCGATAGGGGAACCGATGTCAACTTACCAACCAATTCTTGCTGAATGTCGTTATAAGCGCCCTTCACTCGTCGTCGTTCGGCCATGGATTGGTTGGGATCATAGAATTGAGTAGGCTCGGGTCGTTGTGAGGAGCTTGGGACCTGTGTACTAGGCGGCGCTTGGGTAGAAAGGGAGTGTCGAGACGGTCGGGATGGTTCTGGAGTCTCTGAGATGCGTGATCGCTGTGTAGCAGGAACGTATTCCTCCTCCTCCTCATCATCATCATCATCTTCTTCTTCTTCTTCACCCCCCGCGGCCTCTGCGCCGTTCGTTGCACTTCCATTTTCCATTGCATCATCTTCATCATCTTGCTGTTCAGATACAGGTGTTTCAGGAACAGCGGATGTAGCCCTAGAAGATGCTCTTGACTGGACGGCCGAGGGACCTCTGGAGAGCGTTCTTGACGTTTGCGATCTATGAGATCTAGATTTAGTGATAGAGTTGCGTACCGACAATTGTGATGTAGATGGCCTTAAAGGGCCAGCCGACACTCTTGACGTTCGGGAGGGCATGGCGTCGGCGTATGGTGTTGAACGAGCTGATTGAGCGATCAATCCCCTCTCCTTCTTAACGAGAGGGGATCTATCGCTGCCACGATGCCGAGATTTGGAGGGAGCGTTTTCCTTGTCAGAGAAGGAACCAGATGCCGGTGAGGGAGATATTGACGGGTCGTTGGATGAAGCGTGGGGTGCTGGGGTAGATGAAGGTTGGCGGGAGTTGTTTCCGTAAGGGTTTGCGTAGAGGTCTTCTTGGCCGTCGTCGTCAATGCCGTCTTCATATTTGCCCGTTGCAGCTGGCGTCGCAGCGTAGGACGACTGCCGAACCTTCCGCGCCATGTTTGCCAACAACAGCCACTCAAAAAAAAACAAGCTCCTCTGTCGTTCTTTCTAACTAGAATGCTTTTCCTTCTTCGTTTCTAGTGTTTCTTTGTCTGGGAGGAAATAAAAGGTATCAAGATAGGATGATGAGACCGGTGGATGGGGGAGTTTGTTTGTGGATGGATGAGCTCGAAAGAGGTTGACGTCGATGGTGGCGGCACAGCAGCAGGTAAACAAACCCTTCAGCAAACAAAGCTTTCGAGCTTGTTCCCGAAACAACAATCTCCTTCGGATTTAATAGGTGGGAGAAAGATATCTTGTGGTAGAATGTGGAGGTTTTCAAGCTCTTTGGGGATACGATTCAAAGGCGTTCTGGTAGACGGTGGCGATGAAGACGAGAGAAGGAGCAAATGACGAAGATGAGTCCTCCCCTCCAAAGCCATCCATCCATCCATCCATCCATCCATCGAATCCTTCAATTGTTTTGGGTGGGTCCATCGCTCTTTAATTATTATTAGCGTGTCTTCCTTGTGTACGCGTTCCTGACTCTGCTCTCCCATTGGCCACCTTAAACGAAGTGCATTATCACCGATTAGATTAGATTATCCGACCCCATCAGAATCCCAGGTCACTCAGTGGTCTCACCTTATTAACATTGCCTCGTGGTCAGGTCGGGGCTCTGCTTGGGTAATAATTTCCCACTCCGGGGGGTAGTCTTGGGATTCCTGGGGATAATTTAGATCTGTTCCCTCCTGCTCAAAGGGACTATAGCTACGAGCCCTGAGCTGAGATATATTATAGTTATATATCGATATATCAGAGCCTCCAGCCGACGCCAACTAGAGCTAGTCCACCAAGGGCTTAAGGGCAAGCACAATTATCAATTAATGCAATTATAATTATTTATATAATATTACAGGCAAGAGACTAGATATCAAGAACGGTTTACCAACTTGTTCCATAAGGTCCGTCCCTACAACTTAAATCTTATATAGCTTATCTTAACCGAAGGGGACAGAAAATAGCCCTCTCTACTGTACCTCGCGATCGAGACCACCGGCCACTCTCGAGCTCTCTACTACGTAGAGACAATTGGAAATCACGTCTTCTAGCTTTCCTCTAACATGCCACCATCACCCTATAAGGCCCTCGTAGTGACGGTGAACTCCATGTCTGAAGAGTCCACTGAGACCGAATTAGAGAATCTACGTTCGAAAAATGACATTTACTGCCGTTTCCTCGTTTATATTCTCAAAAAATTTCACAACTCCATTGCACAAACTCCCGATATCTCTAGATAAAACACTCGAAATACTAAAATAGTACATCCAGTGGGCGAACCAGAGTGGTAAAATCCCAAAGGATGATATTTCAATTCTAGAAGTACCGCCAGATGAGCTGGAAGAAACACACAAGTCCATTCCGGCCTGAAGTCAAAAATTCTGCAACGATCGAATAGGAAGTCATGTTTTGGTACCGACTCAGAATATCGAGATACCCAACGGAGACTGAAATAGCAAGATCGAGTCTCCGATGCTTTTTTTTCAACCTTGGATCGTGATGGCCTTCCGTGGCCTTCCTCTGACAGATGTTGTGTGTAGAACGGGACGAACCCCCATTAAAATCTCCCCTATAATACCTCGAATGGATTTGGGCAGTTGTTATTGAAAGTCTTTCTTTTCGAGACTTCATCATCATATGCAAAATATCCCTTAAAATTTACATGTCTTCATTCAGAGACCCTGTTTTTCGTCAGATCACTGTAGACACAGCGTATTTTGGTCTTCGCAATAGGCCGTGGGCACCTTCCGATCCTTATTCGTATGAAACCATTCACCAAGAGCGTAGATTGTTACTCTTTCCACGTCAAAAAAAAGTATTAAATTCCTCAGGCGACGATACATAAAACCACATCTAGCAGACAGAAATATCTCGAGCAGTCGAGGCCTTGTGATTTCACCGAGCCCGTGTTCTCCCCGGCGTCCCTCGCGTCACCGAACGAAGCCCCATTCCTTTTATACTCGGCACTTCTTAGTTTCACAGGATATCTTCGTGGGATATTGGATACTCAGAAGGAACCGGCAACAGTTGAATTTGGAAAGATACAAACCTCCAAAATATCTGAAAACGATCCGATTATTTTATTCGACAGTGAAGACCCAAAACCTACACCTTACACTATCAGAGCCGTTGCGAGACCAATCAGAGCTATCTTTAGACTTCCCTCTTACACATTATTCCTAGAAAGATTGGCACACCAAGGCGAAGAAATAAGGGTGGACAATATCATGATTATTAATTAAAGAGTTTCTAGCTGCTACATACCACTCGAAGCCACAGCTGCGATGACACTTGAGACAACTCCCGCCTAATGAAATCAAGCCCAAAGCCTTAGAGCATCTTGTGACGAAGTATCAACAAAGGGATTTCGCATTCTCGTAGCCAGATAGTCTCGAAACCAAGGAGGAAGACGATCGAGCTGTTGAGGGACCGCATGAAAGGATTCAGGGTACCATGCGCCAGTGCAGGATCCATGTATCTATTTGACGCTTTGCACTTCATTCGATTGACGGAATTCTTGTCTAAACATTCTGAATCTCTTTCACGAATAACTTTAAAAAGGTAGGGTATCGGTAATATTTATTAATAAGGTCATCCACCTTTAAGTTGGTTCGAGTAGCCATACGCCGAGATTTGAGTCAAAACAACACAACCAGCTGTTGGATATTTCTCTTCTTATAGCCATCCTCAACTTTCGAGTTTGGCTGTTCCGAACCTATTTTACATTCTCACAAAATACAAATTACACCTTATTCCCCTTTTTTGGTATATCCAAGAAATGTTTCCCGATTTCTGTTGCTCATTCCTTTTATGCTACCAAAGAACAAGCTATAATTGTGCAAACTATGACACTTTCGTCATCACCCTGTCAACCGTCGGGAAAACACGTGTTGTATTTTTGCTTTCCGTCGGAATACAGTATAACGTAGTTCTAAATCTCGAAGTTAGGACATTAGCGTATCAAGGAACGATCCCGGGTTGGTTTGAGTTTGGATCTTCGGGCTTGGTATGGTAGTTGAGAGCACAGCCGCGAAGCGATATAGTGGCGTGAAGACTTGGAAGGCAGATTAATCGGCGCCGCGACATGGATGAAGCTTAACGAAATTTCCGAAACCTGAATTTGCAATATTTGGTTATGAATACATGCATCTTATCGTTCGGCTTTGATCAGAATTGTATATATATACGTTGAATTTACCCGGATACTTCAATCTAAACTCCTCAATCTTATTAAGAAAATTTGGCGCCACTATCGATAAATTAACTCTAATAAAAAACTGAAATCGTATACTGTTTTAATAAACACAAGCCCGGTCAAATACATCTATTGTATTAATTTCTAAGCGTTTTTGATCCGAAGCTTACAAGACTGCCTCAATCCATAATATTATACCTCATATCACATATAAAGATGTCCTTAAATTCAATGCTATCAGGGCTCGACCAAGATCTTAGCGGAGGTCTAACCCCACCCTCCCAAAATCCTCACCCAAGTTTCAACCAACAACCGCCTTACCAACCATACAACTATTCGAATCCGAATCCGGGCAACTGTCAACAAAACTGTAACCCAAATCCAAGCTTCCACCAAAACAATTCAAATTACCCACCACGTGTACAACAACAAACGGCACCGGGTGGAACCAAAAAGCTCATCCTCTCCTCTTCAGATGGGCTATCCTCCACCATAGCAAAAGATCCAGACGCAAAACAAGACCTTTACGTCTTCGAACTCGCTTCGGGTGACGACTTGCTAGGTGATTCAAAATCCGAACTCGAACAACAACTACGCGCCGGTAGCGAGAAAGGACCGATACTTGGAGGTTTCAACCGTTCCCAACTCAGCGGCAAACGGAGTCTCTGCATCGGTGATCCGAAGAATGGGGGACAATGGCAAAAACTCCCCGGCAGCGGAACGACAAAATGCGCTTTCGTTAATCCGAGTGATGGGAAGGAATACGAGTGGACGAAAGGCAAGGGTACCGGTAACTTTGTGCTGTTAGCGAAGGAAAACGGTGGTCAGAAGGTAGGGTTTTTTGAGACTTATGGCGGTATGTCGATGAGTAAGTTGGGGACCTTGGAGATAAAGATGTGTGGAGGGGAGGATTGGGTTGTTGCCGCTTTTGTGACATTGATGGTGATACAGGAGCGGAAGGTTGGGAAGCAGGTTGCGAAAGAGATCATTAAATCAGCGATAGGGCTATCTTGAGAATAAAGGGAATTGATTGGTATTATTGTAGGTTGTTATAGGTGTTATAACTATATGGCTCTGTTAGTTTTATGTGAATAATATTGTCTTTCTAGGTTGATTTATCCATATGTTTACTTGCTATAGCTTTCTTTTTGCTCGTGAAGTCGTGAGGATTAAAATACACCTTCAAACCGTATTTTCGATCGAATTCGAGGAGAGGCACGAGGCTTGAGAGATCCAAGATTATTTATTATGAATTCCTAGCATTGAGAGCCTGCAGTCAACCGTAGTTATTATATAAGATTCACAAGTTAAGTCCTCAACGTATCTCGCAGAAGTGGATGAGTTCCATCTCGGCCCTCTAGAATTTCTAACTAGTTCTCATAAATTATGTAATTACTTAAGTAGTAATCGGAGTTATGGTTTTCGCAATTAAATTAAGCTTATCGATAGAAAGGTCGTAGGCACGTAGGCCCAGTCTCATTACCAAGCTGACTTGCATTTGAAGCACAAACTTTGCGAAAGTTAGTACATTAGCATTCGTCGAACTATAGAAATTAGCAATGTTATCCTGTAGCTAAACATGTAGCATCGGAACTCTCGGTTCCAGTTGCTCGTGTACGTGCTACTAAAACGTCGTTTGACTAGGATCTTAGGATCCTGGTGACCATAAATTATAAAGCTAGACCTAGTTCTTATCATATAATAGCATATCGATAAGTAAAGTCATTTGTCGAGCGAGACCCTGGGACTCAAGGGGGATCCTCGAGATGTAAGATTCGGACGAATGAATCGTCAAGGGGTATACTAAGAGGAGCAGACGTTTACTAGGTAAACCCCATGAATGACTTGGTATACTGTCCTCCGAGCTTGCGGCTAACTAGTAAAGTCCTGGTGGTATTAATAAACTCACCAACTCATACTAATATATGCAAGCAATATTATAAATGAAAGCTTGACAATTGATATCGCGCTTGGACGCGGGGTGGCCGGGCTGCCGGCTGGCGTCTTGGCGGGTCAGGTCGCAGCGGAACGTCGAGCGGCCTTGCCCGACAACCGAAAAACCCAGCCAATGGCGCAGTTTAAAGCGGGGCGAACGCCAGATTACTGCTGCATCTCATCCTTGGCTCAAACAAAGAAGCCCTTCCATCCGAGGTGCCTGCGCCCGCTCAAGATCAGTAATCTGACCACCATGAAGCTTCGAAAGCTTGAAGTGAAAAAATAGAGGTTCGGGAAACCTTAACCTCCACCTTTCCACAGAGCTCCGCCATCGATGCATCCAGGCATTGAACCTCAGACTGTTGAAGCTTTCTCGCGTTACAACGTGTACCACTCTTCACACCCTTGGCATGCAGAACCTTCTGCATCGCCCTTTCCCGAGGCGTGGTCGAATTAATTGATAATATAATACCGGTTAGGGTTATAATCAATAGGAGGAATTCGAGAATCGAATCAGCGCACATGGTTCCGCTGCAGTCATCCGAAAGTTCTTTGGCCGGCTGCGGCATTTTAATATCAAGCTGCTATGCTTACTGAACATTGTGCAGACAAGCTACTTGATACCCGGGGCACTGACTAAGTAAGTAGTTCAAGTAGGCAGCTAACTCTCCTAAAAGGTTTCCGCCAAGCCAGGCGCAGGCATTATTTTCGCAACTTGGATATCAGAATCGATTCATAGTTGCTCGCTCCTCGCGCCATAAGCTTATACGCAAGAGTCTGATTCTATATAATATAAGATGAAGACGGGTATCCAAAGTTGCTTCGTATTCTCAATTGCCTAGTCGGCAAGAGCCTAGAACTACATTTGTCACAATGCATAGTATTCTGAATACAATGCTGGCCGCCCTCCTGCTTCTCCTATTCACCACGTCTGGTGTTCATTCAATTCCTTTCAACGGTAAAGGATACGATGGATTGCGACATTTGATGAAGCGAGGTCAGGAGCTATGCCCGGCTCTATATCCCCAACCTGGTCCTGTTCCGTGGTTTGCATTCCCGGACTCGGTCTATGTTGATATCGTTTCTTCAACCTCGACTACGACAACCACAGCCGGGGCGTCTACGACCACCGCTGTTACCACCACGACTACTACTACCGCTATTAATTCAAGCACGAAGGCGCCGTAAGTTTCAGTTGCAGCCTTTGACAAATTCGTTAGAGCTAAAATTCCGAATATAGGCCGACGACGACTACTACGACTACGAATCCCACGACTACAAATCCCTCGACGACAACGACAAAGACGACAACGAATCCTGTAACGACTACTACTACGACAACGACGGCAAATCCTCCAACAACTACAACTACAACAAGTAGGTTTTTTCAGCCTTAACTTTCAAGCCTAAATTCTCTAATTTCTTATGCCATATTTATAGCTCCCAAGGTAACAACGTCGTCCACGACCACAACTACGACGACTACGACTACTACAACGACAACTACAGTATTTCAAGTCGTGTGCCAGAGCACAGCACCGTCATGCGATGCAAGCGCATGCGCGGGTACTGTCACTAGCGGCAATCCCACTTGTAAATCCACCACATACGCGGGCTGCGTCTGCGTTCCTTCCAAAAATACCCCGGGATTCACTTGTCCTGCTAGCTCCCAATCCTGCAGCGCCAATGATTGTAATGGCAGCTTCAACAGTGACGGGAGCGCTGCTTGTAAGAATTACGGGGCAGGATGTAACTGCACCCCAACTTCTGCCATGTGTGGAACTGCGCAAAGTTGTGACCTCAACAACTGCGCCGGTACCTTTGACTCGAACGGTAAAGCTACTTGCAAGAACGCATACGCAACTTGCCCTTGCAACCCTACATCGAATACATGCGGAACGGCACAATCATGTGATGCCAACGGTTGCGCGGGTACGTTTGATTCTAATGGTAAATCCACTTGCAAGGGCAATTATGCGACTTGTGCATGCAATCCAACATCCAATACATGCGGAACAGCACAATCATGTGACGCTAATGGCTGCGCGGGTACATTCGATTCCAATGGCAAAGCCACATGCAAGGGCAATTATGCAACATGTAGCTGTAACCCTACAACCAATACCTGCGGAAACTCCCAGAGCTGCGATCTCAATGGCTGTGCAGGAACGTTCGATTCAAACGGCAAGGCTACTTGTAAGGGTAACTATGCAACTTGCGGGTGTACACCTACAACTAATACCTGTGGAAATGCACAATCATGTGACGCCAATGGATGCGCGGGTACATTCGATTCTAACGGTAAAGCAACTTGCAAGGGCAATTATGCAACTTGCGGGTGCAATCCAACTGCCAATACCTGCGGAAACTCCCAGAGCTGTGATCTCAACGGCTGCGCAGGAACTTTTGATTCTAATGGCAAGGCTACTTGCAAAGGCAACTACGCAACTTGCGGTTGTACACCTACATCTAATACCTGTGGAAATGCACAATCTTGTGATCTCAATGGATGCGCTGGCACATTTGATTCCAATGGCAAGGCCACTTGCAAAGGAAATTATGCAACATGTGGTTGTAACCCTACAACCAATACTTGCGGTGCCCAGCAGTCCTGTGATCTAAACGGTTGCGCCGGTTCATTTGACTCCAACGGATTCGCGACCTGCAAGGGCAAATACGCAACCTGCCGCTGCAATCCCACATCAAACACCTGCGGCAATCCCCAATCATGCGATTTGAACGGTTGCGCGGGTACTTTTGATTCCAACGGTAAAGCAACGTGTAAAGGCAAGTTTGCGGGCTGCCAGTGTACGCCGACCCAAGGAAGCAGCGGAACCTGTGGAAATCGCGCCAGCTGCGACAGTAACAATTGCGCCGGAAGATTCACGGGAAACAATCCATACCCGCAATGCACAAACTTCTACGCACCCTGTAACTGTAATCCTACGGATAACACTTGCGGTAACGCGCAGAGCTGCGATAGTAACGGTTGTAACGGAGGTTGGGACAGTAATGGTGTTGCTAGGTGTACCGGTAATTTCATCGGCTGCAAGTGCAATCCCACGTCCAATACATGTGGTTCCAGAGCCAGTTGCTTCGACAATGGGTGCGCTGGAAATAGAGGTAGCGACGGCGTGTGGAGGTGTACTGGAAACTATGCACCTTGCCCATGCTACTACAGGAGTAGCTGGGGTGCGGTCGATCGTGACGCTGGAAATACCGGAGGGAGATACATTCTCGTTTCCAACGACAATGAATGCAGTAAGTCTAGGCTCTGACAGCATGCTGTCTAAAATACGGCTCAGTAGCCATTTGATTACCAGAAGCTAACATTGCCACCTATCTTAGCAAACTTACCATCCGATTGGAATGATGTTATTAGTAGTATTCTGGTTTACGCTTGGACGATCCGCTGTCAGTTCTGGGAGTAAGTCATTCTTTCTTCCCTCTTGGGTCTTTTCCTAGTTCCCCCTTTACTACGACTTAAATCTAATATCCCGATTTAGGAACATCAACTGTGGGGGTGCCAGCATTTACGGAAACTCTGACAACAATGTCGGGGACAATAGTCTCGACCAACAGCTCTTCGCCGCAGGTTTGAACGATAAGATTAGCTCTTTTAAGTGCTGGGAGGATCCTTTGACATTTTGCAACGGTATTCCTTGTTGGGGGGTTACTCCATAAATTATATTTGAATTTTGTAGAATTCTGGAATTATCATGTACAGATGGTCTCCGTTCCTTTGACGAGGCCATATACACGGGACCTCTGGGATAAATGGTTTTCCGAGGCTCTAAAATCTAGTTGTTAGCTGATAAAAGCAAGTAAACTTTTGAACATAACTAAGTACTGAAGGGTAAATTGCAGTGGCATTTGTAAGGAACGTGAATCCTCCAAATTGGTCGTTATACCAAAAATATATATATAGTCCCAACTCCAAATAAAGGACCGTGATCCTACCAGTTAATATCCGTAAATGAGCGTAAGTCCAGTATCCATCCAATGTTCCATCCCAATTATCTATATACATTTTACAAATGACCGTGTAGCCTTCTATCTACTCTATCAAGTGTCGAGTAAAAACAATCAACTTGAAAAAAAATCAAATACAGTATAGTATACTAGTACTAGCACGCAATAAGTATCGTTTTCCTCGAACACTAAATACCATTATCATCTTCGTGTCTTGAAGTCTGAACGAGAGGTACTTCATTAGCTCAAAAACAAAATCCATAAAAAAAGGTGGCTCAAATACATACCTGGTATTTCACACACCGTATCCCCAACCCAGAGAGAAGTCCCTGCCTTATCAACCTCTCGTTCGAACTTTTGGCTGCTTCCAAGCGAACCATCATAAACTCCCGTACTGTAGTTTCCCGACCATCCTTGAATACAATCTCGAATTGATTCCCGGCGATAAGAGACTTCCCCCCGTTCTCTTCAATGCGATGAGCGTAAATGAAAAAATACTGCTCCAATTCGTCATACTCGTTCGAAATCTGTTCCAGCCATTGTCTATCCCTCGCCGAGATAATTCTAGCGGAGACTCGATCGGTTGGAAGTCCGGAGATCAGAGCCTCGTCTAGGAACGGACAGTCGGATATATCGATTATACTCTCGTCAAAGTGGTTCTGATCGTCGGTTTCGATTGTGAACCTAAAGTCTTTCAATTCGCCGCCGTCTATGATGGCACCGAGAAACATGATCCCGTCGGTTATTTTGTGGATACCGAGACCGGTTATCTCACGGTTGTCCAGGCCCAACAGGTACCGATCATGTTTGAGGAATCCGTTTTGTAAAAGTCGCTTCCACAGTTTGCAGACCGTACAGGCGGAGATTTGGTCGCTGATGCACAAGTAGCCTAGAACTTTGACTTGAATCTCGTGGGGTAGTCTCAGGAT
Organism: Arthrobotrys entomopaga; assembly: GCA_012184315.1. Classification (NCBI taxonomy): domain Eukaryota; kingdom Fungi; phylum Ascomycota; class Orbiliomycetes; order Orbiliales; family Orbiliaceae; genus Arthrobotrys; species Arthrobotrys entomopaga. The sequence continues at coordinate 768,131 of LDDX01000025.1, forward strand.
ATAGCAACGTGGCCTATATGCAGGCAACCCTGAGCTTTCGGGGTCGGACAGCGAAAGTATTGGACTTTGCTCAGTCATATTCCTTAGCTATGTAGGAGTTTAACGTTATCAATTTGCAACTCGAGGGTATATTAATATCCGGTGAAAGCAACCGTGGTGTTGTAAAAAAAAAAAGGTGCCAACAAAAAGTAATACCGATAAGTAAGAGTTTAGGTGATGATCCCTAGATAAAGGTAAGGAAGCGGAACGATGTCGAGATCATCTTATAAATGACAGTTGAGTACTCGAGTGTTTTTCTTCAGTCAGGATAAGGTTAATTTGAATTGTACAGATAGATGGACCCTAGAAGTTTGATATCACAATTGTGATAAAATGAGTAGTAGGTCATTTACTATCAAGATGGTCACGGTTTGCGAAAGATCCTGGTTCCTCTCGTGGGTTTAAACGATCTGGCAGGTAACTTCGCTCGAAGAATGAGGCGATGCATGGAGCACGGACCAACGGTAGGCCCTGCGTAACGGTGTTATAGTCGTTGAGCTAGGAAGTAAATCTGAGTATAGGTAGAAACCATGAAGTGATGAAGTGTCTACATGTAAATAGAGATTTATAAATAGATTTTCGAGTGTAAAGCTGGCTATCAACAGCTGATAGTTCTTCCCGTGTGAACCTTGTCAATGATAATAATGATAAAAAAAAGGCTTAAAAAAATATAGAGCTGTTTTTCGACATTCGGTAGGGTTTTCGAGGAGTTGTAAAGAGGAAACAAAAAACGACTAGGAATTCAGGGAATGGGATATCGGTTTACAAACGAGAGAAAACCATATAGTATCTTTGTCGTCTGCAACATGATCTCTTGCCCGTATTCTGTCTCAATTTTTGTGTTCGTTTCGTATGAAACAATTGTAAGATTGAGACCGAGGCTCTGCTTCAGACTTCAGATCTCAGACTTTCAGATTTCAGACTTCGAGTCGCCGCAAATCTCAAAAGTGGGTCCAAAGACGCACGTGAATCGAATCAGTCCTCACAATATGCATAATTTTATACTTCACACAGGCGAACGAAGCTACCTTCAAATCCGTCCTAGTCACCGAGCTCATGTCCACAGTAAGTCATCGTTATTTTTTTTTTCTTTTCGCACATTCTCGAGCGAATGTTCAGCTGATCTACAACATAGGGCGTTCGCTTAATTCAAGGAAAATGGCAATCTCGAGGTTATCCCTGTTTGGATTTTCATGTTCCATCTTGCTCGTCGATGCTAGTGCCATATCACACTCTGCGCTGCTCCCTCAAAGTCAACGCCATGAGTCTTAGAACGACTCCGGTTACGACTCGGAGCCGACCGATTGATCTCTATTCCCGAAAGAGGACAAATGTCGGTTTCTTGCTTGAAAAAAGCGGCTAAGAAAAAAGTCAAGATTCTAAACGTTTTGCATTCTTCGTGTTGGAAAACGGTCGATATGCAGGGAAGAGCTTCAAACGTTAAGGCTTAATCGGGGAGGTTACATGAACAGCAAAAATCCACTTACTGACCTCCTCAAGCAGGGAAATTGTTCGAAGAAATTGGTTAACTAGGGAAATTATAGATCTCTTTAATGACGTACAAGTTAAAATTTTCGCCCTGGGTATTGGCTAAAGTAAAATTTTTTTAAAAGAAAATACCGCTCAAATGTTGTCGACATCCGTCAACCGGCTTGTGGATTACTGGTATAAGGCCCTGAATCGATGTCCTGGAAGCTCCTGTCGCAGTCTCGGGACCAGTTTCTGTCGCTTCTCGTGTCGAAATGCGACAGGCATTAACCGAAAAAAAAATAACACACATCGTCTTCGTTAGCTTTTCCTATTTCGAAATCGGACTGATTGGGCATGTGAACGGACTGACAGCTCTTTTCACACCCAATTAATTAGTCTGGGCCAACTAATTCGCACTAACCCAAGAAAATCATTAGTAGGAAGTACTTAAGTACTTAACTGACCTTGGAAAAATTACAGGGCAATCTTGGTTGCGATTGTTACTAAATTTAACACTCATCGATGCCTAACCGTTCAGAACTGTCGGGCCTGATAGTATGTCCACGTTCCCGCGTGGAGGTATACATTGAACTACCTCAAGGAATCCGTGTGCGGGGAATGCCTCATCCCGACGCCATATCGATAACCGATTGTCCAAACTTCCGGAATCCCATATCTCGGCTCGCCATTGCTTCACATCTTCATTATGTCATACATGGAAAGACAGTGTCTGGGCAAGTAGCTATATACTGATGTTACAATTAGAGCATAATTCCCCAAGAACCCATATATTTATTCTACGTTCGAAAAAGACCTTTAAATCTTGGTTTGTCACATGGGACGAAGGAATCTTAAGGATTTATCTGTATTGGATGAGACTATCTCTCAAGTTTTCTAATGAAATTAAATACAGAGAGATGTATTTGGTCTCTATAGAGTTACACAAAGCATCTCCATAAGTAAGCAGTTGAATGAAGAACGAAAAGAGAAATGAATAATAAAAACAAGTTCAACTGGTTAGGCGAAGCCGAGAGATGTTCTTTGGTCACAAGACCATTGCGTCCTGAACCTTAAAGTCATCAGTATATCTACCGAGCTCCTAAATTCCAGCCGGAAAAGTAGGACCGCGTTATTCTTGCCTTCTATTTTTTCATATTCCCCGCGGAATATTTATCCAAGGCTTCGGCGCTTTTCTTGGGCCCCCACACCAGCCATATCGTCCTCAGGCCCGAAAAAGGTTCCTTTTCCGATGACCCTAATCCGATCTTTCATAACGTCCAAGCTCTCTCGCAATTCCTTCATATCAAAACAAATGCTATCCTTCATTCGTTTGTGTTCATCCCAAAACTTTTTCATCACATTGATCTCCTTTTCTTTCAAATCTCTTTTATTCTGCTCAATATCTGTCAGTTCTTTCTTCCACTCATCCATCAGCAAGATGGTTCGACTCTCCAATGGTTCCGACAACCCAGTTAAAATCTGTGCAATCTTCTTCAATTTCTGCTTTCTGATATCGTCCTTAAGAATCTCCATGTACGTAGCTCCCGCACCCACCATCATCTCCAGAAACTTGGATTCCAAGTTTATCCTTTGAACAACACAATCCCTGAGCTTTTCGAGAGTGGCAGTGATACGATTTGGTGGTGGGCCCATCAAAAAAGCGGCTTGGTCGATAGCTTCTTCTGGATATTTGTTCCATTCCCGATCGATTAATCTCAACCACTCGTGCAAATGTGCGGCTCTCGGGTGGTTGAACGGTGGAAATTCGGTTTTCTCCGGCATCCACTTTTTGACAAAAAAGTAGCAACCTTCCTCCAGAATGGCCTTGGCTTCGGTCAGAAGTGCGTGTTGAATATGGCTTGGGAGGTGAACTGGGAGTAGATTTGGGACTTTGGTTGCAACAACTTGTTCGACTGAAAATTCAGCTTTTAAGTTTACGGGTGTCTCTTGACTCGATGTGGGGCCAGGCTGAGGATGAAGTTTTGGCTTCTTCATTTCGTTGTCGGTGCTTGAGGGCCAGCTACTTATAGATGCAGGAAAATCCCATTCGGTAGTCGTTTTTCTCTTCTTTGAGGCGCCTTGGCTTGCTGTACTTTCCTGGCTGCTCGATGGATTGAAATTCTGTCGCGAATCGCGCTGCTGCACTGTTCCGAAAACATTGCCGACTTGCTTTGGGGCCGGTTTTTGTTTGGTTTGCATTGATTGCGGAGACTGCTGAGACTGCTGAGGCTCAGGTTGCGCAGCTATAACCAAATCTGGGAAACACTCTCTCGCAACTTTCAAATCTGGATCGAATGCTCCTCGAAGAATTAGGTCTTGGATAACCGATATCAAATCTTCGGGAGACATCGCAAGCCGGAGGCAGGCTGTTTGGAAAAAACGTCGGTTTTGATCCATCTCGAGAATTGCTTTGATATCTTTGATCTTGCGGATGCAATATTTGTCGTGAAAGATATCCCAGAAGTCTGCGAAGACTTGACTGGCTTTGGCGTGAAGGGTTGGGCCTTTCTTGGACTGCGACATTTCGTACCTAGAATTGCAATTCAAGTTGCCTAGGAGAAATATGATGGATTCGGATGCCTTTCGGATGCCTGTTAGAAGGGGAAATTGTCCTATTGTGGGTAAAGAAGTTAGAAGTTGATTTCAGCGAGTATCTTTAGCTCTTAAAACCTGGAGTACCGGTTAGAGATGGAATTAGAAGGTTCCTTCACGGGAATCGGATTACTTGATGGTTGGAAAGGATTACGTGTGGAAAGAGGCAATTTCAGAGGTTTGTGGATAATATTTGGTAGTTGCAACGATGATGTGATGAAGAGGGAAGACTGTTTACAGCTGTGTATACAGGCGGTCTCGTAGAGGGTTAGACTTCTATAGCCTAGCAACGAGAAGGTGCACTCCGATACAACACAAAACAAGGTTGCATTTCGCATTCGCCGTAAATGGATGAAGCTTCATCTCTGCAGCTCTGATTGGTTAGATCCATGAACTCTCTCAATGCATGAACCCTCGAGCTTCGATTTTTAGAAACGGTAAGGATACTGAATATTTATATGGTAGCTTCAACAATTATTCAAATCGCCACTATTAAGTTGGCGCCATATATTAGGTTTTATATTTTAATATCTACAATTGAATTATCCGCAATCCATTCCACCCCCTCGACAAATCAATCAGTCGTCCCAAGAAAAAGTAAAATAAACTAAAAGATAAAAGTTCGTTCATTCAAGAACTACAATCTCCGATTCATCTAAAGTTGGTGGTTGTGTCCCTTTCCAGACATAGCCTTACCCTTAGCCTTCATAGCGGCCTGAGTCTTACCCTTACCCCTACCCATACCCTTAGACTTTGGCTTAGCTTTAGCCTTAGCCTTCTGGCCCTTTCTATTACCATTTCCATTAGCTGTAACGGTAACGGTAACGGTAACAGTCTCCTTTTCGCCGGTATTGCCTTGAACAGCTGTGGGAGGAGCAGTTATCACTGGCGGCGCAGCATCCTTTGTCGAAGCTGCAGCAATAGTCTGGGCAGTGGTTGTCGTTGAAGAAGCGACAATTGCGACGACAGCAGTTGTGGTTGGGCTGGTAGGTGTAGTTGAGCTAGAGACTGGAGGTGTATCGTTGGTGCTACCGCCAGCGCTACCTCCGAAAGAGAAAATCTCGTTGCTATCTGCAGCATTGCAAGAGGTCTGATCGAGTCTTGCACCGGCAGAAGTTAAGCAGGTGCCAACTTGATTGAGTGGTTGGAGGGATAGAGGGCCGGAAGAGACGGTGGTAAAGTTGAAAAGCTGCGAGTTCGTAACTTGTCCCGAACCGTCCGCACGACCACCGCAAGAGAAGATGTTGACTTGGTCACCGGCTGCCCGACGAGGGTCAAAGTTTAGACAACCTTGAACCAAGGTGTTTACTATTAACATTGTTCCGGGTTGGTCGTTGTGTACGCCTTTGGTGATAATGTCCCACTTTTCGTTATCGCTGCCGTCACAGTCTTGTATCAGAACCGGGATGAGGTTTTCTCTAAAGTCGCCTCCTAGAGGGTCGACAAAGAGGCATTTGCCATTGCTGGTATTGATAGTAACGCTCGAGAACGCACGGGTAGCGGTGTCATCACGCTGATGGGCTTCCGCGGTAGCCGCTTCATCGAGCGAGGTGACAGCTCTAGGCTGTGGCAACCATAGCGGAGCGGCGGAAACAATAGTAGCGGAAGCGGTGAAGGCAATCAAACAAAGGTTCTTGGAATACATCTTGAATAATTATTCTTTATAAGTCTCTGTCAAAGATGAACAATTAAAATGGACTGATTATAAGAATAAATTCTAGAGATGAAAGAATGAATGTAGTTGAATGAACGAATGGAACCAGTCCAAAAGCAATTGCTTTTTCAATGAGAACGTAAATGAAAGTAAAACCTCACAGAGGTGAAAAAGAAATAAAAAAAAAAATGCTGAACTGAAAAGTTTAGACACTGAGGGACCGATTGCCTGATCGTGAAGAAGGAAGATAGAAAATTTTGAGGCGCGAACTGAAGGCTTTTATATAAAGTAATGCACAGTAAACGTAAGACGGCTCATAAAAAATCACGTCAGGGTAATGCCATCGGGACCGAACCTAAAACGTACCGGCAAAGATTGCCATCCGAGCCTAGACGCCGTCCGATCTCTCCTTTCTCCAGGAAACATATTTGTTTCTTAGTTTTGATAACCTCAAGGAGGGTAAGTGGAGTCTCCCCTATGGTTGAGATCTTTTGATACCTACTCGCCAACCCCTTGCGCTACATAGAACTAAACGGCAGTACGACCATGTGCGCCTGGAACTTCGAGCAGAGGAGAAAACGTGCCATTGGCCAATTGAATACGGAGTACTTCGGGTTTCCCGTGGGGATGCCAATCCGCTGAATACAGTCCTCAAACCCGGGCTATCAAGTTGACGTTCCCAGTGTTTCACAGGGCCATGGCCAGCCAGTGTTTTCTTGCAAGAGTTGTTTCAAGCATGGCTCGCTTGGTCAGCGGTTAAGTGTCAGCCGAGGCCAGCTGCCAACCAAGATCTCCTGAACTTACAGTAACCGAGCTCCATAAGTTAAAAAACAACAATTTTTTTTTTTTTTTTTTTTTTTTTTTAAAAAAAAAAAGCGGGCTTATTGAATATAATTCTATAATTCTATTAACTACTTAGTATCTAGAGAATCAAATAAGCTTAAGTGCTGGGCTGTGCTCTCATGCCACCTCCGTATAGCCAACCCTTGTCAGTCAAACACTGTTCTCGGATACCTCTCGTCAACTGCAGTTCGTTTTCAGCAGCCCTTCTACCACTTTCGCTGAGTTTCTTGACAACAAGACTACAACATTATATGCATTAAGCTTCCCACCCAATTAAAACCCCTTTCAGTCTATTCTCTCTACGACGTCTAGGTACGAAACCACTTTCATCTCAAAAACTGGCCAGCAGGAAATATGCATTTATTGCACATAAGTAGATAAATGAAGGGCACGTTGCTATATATTTATTAAAACTTTCTATTGTACGATGTATACACACTGCACTCTCCACTTTACACTCTCGTAATAGTCCCCGAAAGATATCTAGATCTAGACTCCAAAAAACCAAAAAAAAAGCCAATGCTTCGTGTCATGATGAATGAAAACGAAGGCCATGCCGCTCCATGCTACCGAGAATATCAAAAATAAAAAAACTCATAATAATATAACCTCAATCGTACCCTTAAGACCGGGCCACTAACAGCTCACTCTCATCCGCCTCAACAACATCTCCCCTTTCTTGTATGTCAGCCTCTTCCTCACCCTCATCACCTTGCCCCACAGAGATATAGGGCGTAATAAAACAACTAGCGATCCAAGTAACCACAAACACCGCAACAAGCACGATAAAGACAGCTTGAGGATACGAATCCGCCGTCTGTGAATAAATAGAATTGAAAACCGTCGGTCCGATAACCCTCCCCAAAGCGTGCAAAAGCGCGATAACACCCAACAACTCCCCCGTTTTCTCCGGTGATGAATGTCTCGTCAGCGAACTTTGTAGAGTCGGCGAACCGATGCCACCAAACGAGGCGATGACGGCACCTAGCACAAACACCGGTGTGCTACGAGCTGTAAGGTAGCATAGGTATCCCAAAACTTCGACCGTTAGGGCAGCGCGAATGATGTAGGTATCTAAACGATCGCAACCCTGCGGTGGAGCTCCCGGAACAGGCTTCGGGCGGAAGAGACGGACGAGGACGGGTAGGATTACGAGGAGGCCGAAAACTCGAGTTGAGTTGACGATACTTGTGAAATATGCTGAGAATTGTATGGACCAGTGGAATTGAATCTTAATAAGATTGTCGTTAGCGAAAGATATACAATGTTGGAATATCTGGACGGTTGCGACTAACCTTTGAGTAAAGTATAATAACAGTCATCACGCCAAATCCCACGCCAAACATAATAAAATCGATACCCGCGAGTAAAATCATATTCAACCGTAATTTAGACAGACTCGAGCCCGTCTTTGGCCAGAGAATACTCAACGGTTCAAACACATTCATGGCTCGCAAGCCAGGCAACCATCGCGAGCCCGACGTCTCTGCAAGTTTTCTCTGGCTTTCCGCCCATTTATCTCTCGCGAGTAATTGCTTGGTTCGGGATAACGATTCGGGCAATATGAAGACCATATAGCACATGACTATAGCATGAACTACTACGACCCCATAAAATACACTGAGCAAGTCGTTTGTCTTCTCGACCACAAAACCTCCAAGGGCAGGACCGATAGCAATGCCGAGGAATAAACATCCATGGAAGAGAGAGAAGGCCGCGGCTCGCTTGGCGAATGATGTACAATCGGTAGCGTAAGAGTGAGTGAGCGCCAAAGTGAGAGTAAAAGAGCCAAGACAGCCTTCAACAGTGCTTGAAGATAGTAACCACCAGTATGAGACTTTATCCGGGAATTTGTAGCAGAGGATTAACAAGATTTCGGATAAGAATCCTCCGGAGCTGGCCAAGATTAAAACTTTGCGTCTTCCGATCCGGTCGGAAAGCTGACCGAGACGCGGAGAGGTTATTGCACCTGATATTATCAGTAAAGCCAAACAACAGAAAAAAAATCTCAAAACGGTTACATAGCAGACTCACTTAATAGACCAGCAATTATGTTCATGTAGAGAGTGAACATGGACGCCTTGGCAGCAACCTGCAGCAAATGTCAATAAATACAAGATAAGATAGACCAGTTGAATGGGAGCATACTTCTGGAATCTCACATTCTGGATTGTCCGCCCCGAGAATCAGCCTCACAGGCGTGAAGGTTCCAGGTATCATGTGAGACTCCCTATCTCTGTAGTACTCTCGACATACTAAACTTAGAACTAGATTTACTCGTGGAACGGCAACCCTATGATTCCACGAAGTTAGTCAGAAGCTGGGTGGTACTCTTATAGATCAGGTGCGCATGATAAAGTTAAATGTTCAGGGCGACATACGATCCTATTGCTGTAGCATATAATAAAAATGGTACTATTAGCAACATCACCTATATCCAACGTTAGCATGCCAATCTGCAAGATAATATAATACAATATTTTATTGATGCATACACTTGGACGCTTCCACCAGGGAAGGCCTGCTGGGAATTCATCTGCCGCTCCATCATAAGAAATGATAGGAGTGTCTTCTGCGGCCAACAAAGGCTTAGTTTGTGCCTCGATGGTATCATTTGTTCTTATCCCCAGATTCGTTCTAAGGAATTGGTCGGACCCCTCGGCCTCGATGAGATCCGTCTCTTGCTCCATCTGGTGAGTTGATCAACGACAATTAAACAACAGCAACCTGTGTTGTGACACCCTAACCCCCTGTCTTCGAAGGGATCGAGATCGATTCAGCCTCGGCCAAAAACTTAAGGGTGGGTGCTAATTTGTCGAAAGCGCACCGTCGAGACGGATGTTGTTATAGTGAAAGGCGAGAGCTCATGTCATCCAAGCCAAGTCGACAGTTTGAATTAATTGAATATGGTGTAAATAAATCGGAAAGGCGTCAATTTGAGATCTGTTTCATCTGCAGCAATAGCGGGTCGCCTCGTGGCAGACTAACTGGTTAACAAACGATCGATCAGACATCCACAAGCAGCTAAATCCGGGCCTGGAATCGTTTCACAGTGTTACGACGTTGGCGCTGGGGGGAATTCAAATATCAAAAAGACAAAGAAATCGGTATCACTACATTTCGGGGCACGGGCAAGTTAAGTATTCTAAATGCAAGATTCGAACAGGGAAATTGCAAGATAACAGAGCGTTTTGGTTTGGATTCTGGCTTAGAAATCGACCACGGGACCTGAAGGAACCCCCTTCGTTTTTCGGCCGGCAAGACATGCTTGTTGCTGGCTTGTGGGTCGAATGGTCTCCCACGCTCGCCTCACCGAAGTGGAGGGATTCCCAGTGTCCAATTAATATACCCGCATGTTCGATCTGAATAGACGACATCATCATTCTTCCCGGCCAGCCAACCAGTGGGGTATTCTGTCCCCCTGGATGGCTCGGTTAGCGCTTTTTGTTATCAATTTGCCTGCAGCCGTTGGGGCAAGATTCGAAGAAACAGTTGGACTCTGTCGATTCCGATGTTTGATTCGAGACTCTCTTGCCTATTGTAGACCCACGTTAGGTCATCATCGGCTGAAACTAAACCCGACGGCGCGGAACCTAATCTCAGCCGAAGTTTAGGACTTTAAAAATAAGTTCCGAACTACCGTTAGATCGAGATATACTCTGTATTGTATTCCAGTTTAGGATAATGGTATTTAAGTATTTACAGAACGCTCAGATTTCTATAGGCTAAAGATGGACACCAGCCTTACTAAATAAAGCTAAGGAAAGTATGCTGCAGCGTCTTGGAAAGCGCCATGCAGGTTCGAAACATACATCAGAAATCATGTATATGAGTAGACTTAGCTAGCCTCGAATCCAGTCTTAGCAAGAACCGAGCATACTTTTGGGCTTGGGTGATTCTAAATTATAAATTCCCGAAATCATGAAAAACATAAATACTCGCGGGGAATGACCTTCAGATTAGCTCTCCTTAGTTCTCATGGCCGAACACACGGATGGTTATAGAAACATATCCAGGTTGGCCGCCAATCTCATCCTACGAAGGGATTTGATATTGTTCAACTTTGGCTTTTGTATTTCATCACTAGGCCCGTAAAAGAAATTCGCATATACTACTTGGAAAATAACAACTGAAGACAATAAAACCGAGGTAGATGTACAAGCGTTCGTACTCGAGATATATCCCCTATGTATTTTGTTAGCAGACCGCTTTAAGCAACGTCAAAGGGGGTTTGACGAGAATATCGAATCCATACCTTGAAAAACTTCATCCGATTGAAAACTAAATGAAAAAAAATCGTCACAGACCGCAGCACTATGACACGGTGAGATAGAAATCTCGACCGCCGGCGCGTTCTTCGTATATTCGCCGTATTTGTCGTCCTCAAAGCCATCAAGGCATCTCGAATACAAACTCCATCCTTCCTAGCCCTAACAACATCACCGTATCAACCTTTCGTAGACACTAACACGCGAACCATATCCAGCGATATTCCATCATCCAAGAGAACGCCTATTTCTACGATTTCCGTTCTATGGTTCACCCATTATGGTTCTAAGCCGTCGATGTTCAAATCGGCCGGCTCGACGGACGCCTCGTGTAATGGAGGGTCGGAGTCATGTGCTCTCTTTGTATCGTCATGGAAGGTAGGTTTATCGAGGAAGAGGAGCTACTGGCAGAAATGGTTGGTTAGAAACGTGGAGTTCGAGATATTGCGAGTTTGTTATGTGGCTGCTTACCTGGGTTGGGAACGCGATGAAGAAGAGAAGATCGCATCTCATCGCGTCAGTTTGGCCTGATAATTAAAGATCACGTGATACCCAACCTCACCACAACGCATGTGAGATTCAATGCGCAGCTTCAACACTCAAGCAACTTCGAATTCTTCCCCCACCCTCCGTCAACAGGCCAACATTTTCCCACGAACATACGATATAGCCTTTCGATTGGCTACCGATGTTCAAATCCCTTAGAAGTCTCAAATGATATCGCCTTAGTACCCTCCATAGGATGTCAGTCCGAGATGGCTCGGGAAACGCAAACGACCCGTGCCTTGCGAGACCATGCCGCAAACCTCAAAGCACCCTCCCGTCGGGTCATCCGCTATCTCAGAGGCATTGTCGACGGACGACCCTACACGACGCTCCCTGTGCGTGATGAGGACCTCCGGGAACTCGAAGAGCTTCGAGAAATGGGATTATGGCCGTTGCAAACGTGCAATGGTGCTCGAAAGGCGAAACGAAAAGAAAGAGAAACCTTGGATGTCTGTGGGATTTCAGGGCTGGAACAAGATGCCGTTGACCGAGTAGTACAGGGACTTCAAGGCCGGCAGCCTGAATTGAGACTCGATTATGAAGATACGAGTGTCATTGGTAGGAATCGTCAGAGGGCATTACTCGCCAAAGCATCCCAATTCGACCCGCAATCAAGTATCTCTGCTAGAAGGGGAATACACACAAATACCAAAGCGGAATATCGATCGATACACACCAGTGCCAAACAACAAAAACCCTCCGCGCTCCTTACCAGGCCGTTACAATCCTCCTCCCGTCCCTCGAATGGCAAGAGACGAAAGGATGACTGGCAGTATAAACTAGCAGCCGCAGGTCGTATTCGAGCCGAGGCAGAGAGAAACAACAATGCTCCGTTTATGCAACGACTCCATGCCCGACCGCTTACCACAGTTATAGACGAAGATAACCGAAACCTCGAATTTCGGGCGAGCGAATTTCTTCGGTTTCCAGCAGCTCGCAGGCTCGAGGATTCTATAAAACGGGGGTCTTTAAAGCGCGAAATGGCGAGCTCGATGAAGCAAGGGAACTATCGTCTGGTGGTGCATAAATTCCAGTCGAAAATCTTTGATCCTGAGCTTTCGATAGACAGTCTAAATATGTGTGTGGACGCACATATAAGACTTGGAAGGGTAGCAAAAGCAGAGGTTATGCTTCAGAGATTCAAAACGGGACATAAGCCAACAGAGGACACGATGGTCCTGATGCTAAGGATTCTGCTGGCCAGATGCAAAGTCGATGCTGCCATTCAATTTGTGAGGATGGCTCACGAAACAGCGAGTGGGATCGGAGCAAAGCTCACCAAGACACTCTTGGAGGGAATCCGTCAACTTGGCGTCGAATTTAGAATTCTCAAGAAGGTGTTTGAGCTTGTGGAGAATCTCTTGCCTACGTCTCAAAGTATCCACTATACCATCTTGATCAGAGGCTGTTTAGATAATCGAGAGTCCGATCTCGCAGCGGAATGGCTCGTGAAAATGGAACAGGCTGGTCATGCCGCCGACGCTGCAACCTACAATGCGATTCTTGCTGGCACCGCCAAGCACGGGGCTTGGGAAAGAGTTAACGAGATTTTGAATCTATGTCGACAGAAAGAGATACAAATAACTCCGCAAACTATGAACACGATTCTTGACGTGGCAGTCGACAGACCGGAGTCTTCCGTACCCAAGCTTTACGGATTGATCGAGCTACTAGGGGCAGAGTGGAACCTAGCAACCTGGAACATCATGTTGAAGGCAACAATCCTCAAAACGCCAGCAGAAAGCCTCGAAAGTGAGCTAAGGTCATTCTTCACGAAAATGAACACAGCCGGTTACTCGCCCAACCATATCACTGTTAACACCCTTCTAACCAAAATCGAACACTCTGGAGATAATAACCCCCAAGTTCTACGCCGACTCATATCCGAAATAACCAACCCCAAGACCCTCGCCGGATCCCACCTCCAAGATATCGTCACCGGTGACATGCTCTCCAACGCCAACCCCAAAACCACCGCAAAGATCATACGCAAAGACGCAGATAACCACCAATCCCAAGACACTACCCTCCGCATGATCGCACTAATCCGCGAACTCAAACCCGTCGAAGCCCTCCGCATCTTCAACGCCCACATCTCCCAATCCCTCCGCCCTACAACCTCCCTCCTCATCCACGCCATCAAAGCCGTCCACCTCATCCCCGCCACCCCTGCCGCCGCCATCACCGCAAACGAACAGCTACAATACAACCACGCACAATACAGATCTCACACGATAGACCAAATCCTCTCCCTCTCCGCCTCCCACGGTCTAGACGTGCACACCTCCCTCTCAACACAAGCCTGGGCCTACCTATCAGCCGTATACGCCTATAAACTCAACAAGGACCCAAAAGACGCCAACCAAACGCTCCTCCGCACCCCGCCCCGTGAGGAGGTACTTTCCGAAATCTACGCCTTCTACCGCAAACACGGCATCAAAACCCCCCCCCAGCCGCTGATGGTCAGCATGTCGGTGTTGTACACTAATAGGAAATACCAGACTATTGTGGATTTGATGCGGAGGGTGGTACAGTTGGAAAACTACCGGATGGAGAAGTTTGATATCGTCGCTTTAACGATCCTGTTGAAGGCTTATGTGTCGTTGAGGGATGAGAAGGGAGTTCGGTGGGTGGCGGATCATGTGGTGGATAAAGGTGTGGAGCCTGATGAGATTTTTATGAAGATATTGAGGGGGGAGAAGAAGGTTCCCGTGGCGGGGTATGCGAAGGAGTGGAGAGGGGAGGGGAGGGAGAGTGTGGTTCAGAGTATTAGGATGTGTGAACGGGTTATGGAGGAGTGGAAGGGGAGGAGGGAGAGGAATAGGGAGATGATTGTTAGGTTGTTGAAGGAGAATAATACTGACGAGGAGAAGTTGTCTCGTATACCAAAGGAGAAGGAGAAGGAGGTTGTTGAATCTGGTATACCCGCTGTAGTGCAGGAAGAGACGGAGATTTGTACAAATGCAAGCTGATTTGATCTGATCTGATAGTGTAGATATTTTTTATACCCCGTAAATACATACATAAGTAAATGCTAGATATATAGAGCAAAGGTGGTGGTATATATATATAAGATTATACAATCTTGGGTAAAAAGAGCGAGAATCTTCCAAATTTATCGAATAAACGTAAGGGGTAGTGAGCAATATACCAACTTACCCTCCTACTAGAAGAACCTCCCGTAAACATGCAACATACAATTTTTGGATATCCAACATTTTACAATATCAATCAGAAAGCATCAAACCCCAGTCGCGATAAAAGATCAAGATAGCGCGCGCTATAGCTTTGTCTTGTAGGTATCAATTTAATAATAAAAGAGTAGAAAAAGAAGAAAAGAAAGAAACGATACGGTATCGAATACAAAGAAACACCAAGACCAGAACACCACTCAAATTTAATTAATTAAAGATTCACGAGATCTGAGATATGATCGATGATGCATTAATAGTAAGCTATGTTACCATATAGCTTACCAAATGTACGTAAAAGCGTCAAATACTTGGTACAAACTGCAAGGAAACAAGATTGAGTACCATACCTACCCACCCATGCATACTACTTTTTCCATTTTTACACCAGGTCTTCAACTTCTTTTTGTGAATTTTTGTTAGTAAAAATCTCAAAAAAAAAACCCTCAAAATGCATGCATCCAATAGATGAACAAAAAAGGAAGAAAATCAAAATCAAAGACAAAGACGCCCCCCGGCCGGTTCACAATTTTGCACGTAGTGTCTCTCTCTCTCTCTCTTTTTTTTTTGTTTGGGGCTTTTTTTCTTTTTTTAAACTTAATCTCTAACGCTACACATATTTTTTAAATATATATATCTTCTCAACAGAATAATAAAAACATAAAACTAGGATGATTGATGATAAGAGTAAAAGAACGGGGTGGGAAAGGAAAAAAAAACAATATGCAAAGCTCGCAAGGGGGATATCATATCGGTGTTTTGTAAAGTAACAAGTAACAAGTAGTTAACAGTATGTGTGCTTAGTAAAGTAAAAAAAACAGAGTAAGCTATCTCAAGTAGGAACACCAAAAAAAAAGAACAATATTACACAAAGCATGCTTCAAATTTAGAAGAAAAAAAACCGGAGAAAGGTATTTTAGAATATACATCGAAGGAAAAAAGAAAAGGCAAACTTTGAAAAAACTAGAGATGTGATACTAGTATCAAGGGAAAGGAAAAGGGCTCGCATATAAATATAAACATAACCAACAGGGAAAAAAAGCACTCGCTATCCTTTTTGTAAACACTAAAACAGACACACAGTATAAAAGGGAAAAAGAAAAAAAATGATGAGAAGGGCCCCGATCAACAAGTACAAATGAAAGAATAGACTAAAGAGACCCGGGCCGGTATTGAAAGCTTCATGCTGAGTGGGTGGGACGGATGGAGGGAGGCCAAAAAAGGATAACAAGCACATAGTACAAATAGTGCTGAAGCTAATGGTAACAATTTTGAAAAAAAAAAAAAAGGGGGAGAACCTCGCAATCAGAAAAATGGATAACAATGACGCTGCCAAGGGATCTTGCAAATTTCCTTCCCTTCGTTCTTTCATATTTTGCAGCCTATGCGAATGTGTGTACTGCAGTCCCATCCATTTGCTGGAATTAATACCGCCTAACTGTCAATCCTTGCAGTAATGTCAACATGTACCAGACACCAGAGAGAAGGGAGGAAGGTGGTGAAGAAAGATTCAAGGGATGAAAAAAATGATATCGGTGCTGATTCTGCCGACAACTGCTGTGCAATCTAGCCCTCCAGTGTATCCGAAACTGATGTATTTTTTTTTTTCCGCGCTCAATCTTGCATAACGCCCAAAACGCTCGATCCGAGTTTTCTCTTCACTCGTATATACTTCCCCCCCCTGCCTTTCATGTCGAAAATAAGTGACATATATATCGGCTCGTGATCGCTGTAAACATTTGTGCGTCGAAGTCCGGATGCGAGAAAGGTCAGGCCGTCACCACCGCCAAAAAAAAAAAAATAATATAATGATTTCGGTCTAAAAATCGCTGAGAAAAGAAAGTAATATAAGAATGACGCAGAATGAGGATAAAAAAGAAAAATATAAAATTTCGCAAAGAAACAAAATATCCGGGTTTGAAATCGTCAGAAGCATGATCATAAAAACTCATACACCTTTTGAGCTATGCATTGTAATCATGTTCATATTGTTTTTGTTCAACCGCCCTTGCGTTCTTCTCCAACGGTGGATTGGGCGGCTTCTGCATTATTCGCCCTCTTCTTCTTGTTATGACCTTTGCGCTTATTGGAGTTCTTGTTCCACTCTTTCGACTTAGAATGAGTGTTACCCGCTCCTTGGGTTGCTGGCAAAGGGCTATCGTCCAGCTTGGCCGCATTGGAACCGGACTTCGAGCTCTGACCCGCCGTGCTAGCAGACTTAGTAATAGCTTGGATGGCGTCAATGACCTTTGACGAGGCTCTGATTGTTCCACCCATTTTGTTGGACTGATTCGCGTGCCCTGACGATTTGGCGGTAGTGTTACCGTCTTCGGACGAATTATCAGCTTCACTACCCGATCGCTTGTTGGCAGCCGATTTCTTCCCTTGTCCAGGCTTGTTGGGTGAGGAGTTCTTCCACGTAGAATTCGATGCGCCACCAGCTTGCTTTACGTTTCCGTTAGTCTCGTTCATGGCGGTGGCACTTCCCGACTTTTCTTTCGCAGATTGGCCTTGTTTTGTTTCCCGATTTGAGACATTGTGAGATGGAGTGGCGAGGTCGAGATGCGGTTGCACCTGGTTAGCATATTTTGATGCAGAAATGACCTGCTCAACATCATATTGCCTTCCGTGTTGTTGATGTTGCATGGTCTGCCGGTGCCTTAGCTTCTGGCCCGTATGAGGGTCTAGATTCGAAGCCGGCGCTATCGGATACGCTGGTGTGAATTGTAGGAACGCCGGGAAGGGAATCGGATGTCCGGTGTATGGGTTTATCGTGTACCCAGTCTTTGCCATACCCGAGAGATCATCATGCATCACATTTTGACCATAGGCACCGTGCTGATGGCTATGGTCCAACAAGGATGCTCCGTAAGCATCCGTGTATCCAGTCGCTCCGTGGAAGAGGTTGTCTTCGTGGGGAGAATCACCGTGCAAACTAAGCTGTGGCGAATCGTCGGTATCAAACGGTGGAGTTACTGGAACGCTGCTAGCTGATCCGTTAACAATGACGGGTCCCCGTTGTCTGGGTTCCTCGTCAAATGAATCCTGTGATATCGAGCGTTCGCCATCGCCCTCAGAAGAAGACCATATCGCGTCCTGGTTCTGTGAGAATCTGGAATGATTGGCCGTTGTTATCGGTGAAGGTGGCTGGGATTGCCGTCGATGGTCGCTAAACTTTGGCGGTACCATCTTCTCCTTTGATAATCTTCTCTGGTGGTCAGCAATGTCTTTCTGGCTTACGAACAAATCGGGCGAATGTCCAGCGGGAGCGTGCTGCTCCGGATAGAGATAGCCATAGTAATCCCCAAATGTGTCTTCCGAAGAATTCATTTCGCAAGGCGTGGGCGGTTGCTCAGATGTGCTAGATGCTGTGGCAATGCTTTCACTGCCCCCATCTTGACCGTCCGCAGAAGATTCGGGGTATACAACGGTGGGAATCTGTCGTGGATTTCCTGGCTCAAGATGCGGAGCAGGTTGAGACCGTGATCGTGGGCCGCCGGGCTGGAGATTCTTCGTCCGATTCAGTCGTTGCTCAAGACTGGTCTGCGGAATCGTCGGGGCCGGCTGAATGTTTGCATTGTATTGTTCGGTGATGGCATTGGAGAGATAGTAAATGGGCGGGTATAATAAATACGCCGGGTAGCCGACGTGCAGGGCTTGTAGCTGCGCCTGTGCCGCCAGCAGGTTGGCTTGTGCTTGCTGTTGGTGCTTGCCGACAGCTTCCAGTGTACTGTTGCTCTGCGCCAACTGAGCTTGTGCTTGTACCGAATTAGGATTCAGGTGAACTGCGGTTCCGGCTTGAGCATAGGAATTCGAGCTAGCCGCACGCGAGGTTACATTCTGTCTGTGGGCGTGCTGAACGTCCAAGAGGGGTTTCTGCAATCCTTCGAGTATCGGATAGGTAAACGTGCCGTCAGGATTCTGCAAAAACTGATATCCCCCGGGAGTTGCCAAAAGGTGCGTCGTTATCGCAGGCAAGTTGGCATTCGCAAAGGTCGACCCGCTTGACGCCCGACGACTGTTAAACATGCTATTCCGAGGATTCCCATACCCACCAAACTGTTTGTTCCTGGGCCGTCCGTTTCCTTCGCCCGATCTCCCCTTATTGGTGGAATTGCTCCTAGTCATCTGAACAGGTCGGGATGCAGGCTTGACAAAATCAGACGCACTGATCTGCTCTTCCTTAGGGAAGAGGTATTCCTCGCTCCAAGCGGTGAGATTTGGAGGGCTTTCCGCAAGATGTTTGAACGCCCTCCTGAACTCTTCGTGAATACCCCTTACCGCATTGTCATCAGCTCCGTTGCTGAGATTTCTAGCAATACTAAACGGCTCTTCGACACATAACCGGTTACCCAACAATGCATCCCACTTCTTCTCCGCTTTGGAGATTAATTTGCCCATCCGGATCGAGATCACATTCTTCTCAAAATCGATCTCGTACCCATATCGCTTGAAAAAACCGAACAGCAGTGAACCTAGACTTTCAGTGTTTGCATCACCAAAACCGCGAAGTTTTTCGATATCATCGTCGAAAGATACATCAACTCCGTTCTGAGGCGGCTTTTTCTTGTGTTCCCGTTGGTGTAACGAAGGCAGTATCGGCGGCTCCCGGGTTTGGAGAAAGTTGACGATCATACAGATCCATGTATATGACGAGAGCGTCCCTCCACCGGCTATGATTAACAAAAGTATAATATCGTTAGTAGGAATTCATCGGATTTCCTTTATAAGAATAATAAAAAGGCACTATTTGGAATCCAGGCACGAATAAACCTACCAGCATCGTTCAATATCCTTTGCTTCGTCCAGTGTTTGATAATCATTGCCAACGGCCGGACTCGCGGATCAATATCAACATATGTCTTTACCATCCTCGTATTTTCCAAGGCTAATGTATTGTTCACATTCATGTCGCATTGCACCTTATACTCAGGATCCCATATCCTGACGATAGGGACCTTGGCGTTCTGAACACAAACTATACGTTCCATACGATCTATATTTACCGGTTAATTTGTTAGCATGTTTTTTTTTTAGTCTGTCATGTGTAATATTATGATTTAATCCATACGCTTGCCGAGCACTTTTGCTAATAAGCAGACATTTTCGAGATCCCTAAACGTCGTTACGATGCACACATCCACTAAGTATCCCCGTCGATTTTATTAGTCAATATGTTTTAAAAAAGGATAGCAGACGATGTCTAATTTTTAAAAGAATATTTGCAATACCATCTGAATCCGTCGAACAGAGTTGGTTTTCGGTCGAGCCAAACGGACGAACTTTGATTTCCCGTCCGGGCCATTCATCGTTCAGCAATTTCTCCAATTTTGCCAAAAATTTCCGTCTCCGTTCGTTGCTTTCATCCGAAGGTAAGAGTTCAAAATACAGCTTGTTCAACTCTGTTGTGAGTCTTCCTTCATCTTCTTTCGATAACGAATCCTTGAGTGGCTTTTCTTCCGGTAACGGATCGCTTCCTATCGAATAAGGTATCCTCCGACGCTGCAAAACCAAACCGCTTTCGTACTGACATCTTGTTCTCATAGCCGGATGAGTACTGGGGTCGGATGCTGCTGATCGAGGTGAATCAAGGGCGAAGGGAGTGGGAGAGGGCGAGCGAGATTTTCCAGCATTAGGCCGTGTTCGAGGGTGACGAGGCGTAGAGGGCATAGAGTTTGACATGGAATGACTCGGCCGCTGGCTCCGGTATTGGGGCCGCGACTGAGCCTGTGGTGGTTGTGGTTGTGGTTGTGGTTGTGCTGTTGGTGGCATGTTGTTGACGTCAGGTTTGAGATTCGATTGCAGATTCGCAACACTATGTCGAGGACCCAGGGACGAATTTCCTATTCTGGCCGAGTTATTATTATTATTACCAGTCCAGCTTGAATTCGAGAAGCCTCCAAGTTCCGACTGAAAAACATCCCTGTCCGAAGATCTTGACTGCCGCCTGTGGTGGTTGTGAGGGCTGGAGTGCCTGAGCCCTACGGGCCGTCCCTGACGTTGGGCCTGAGAGACACCTGCAGCAGCAGCAGCAACAGCAGCAACAGCCGAGTTATTGTTGAAATGAGGATATCCAACAAGATTCGAACGGAAGCGTTCCGCGGAATCAAAAACGCCTGGTCCTATAATCGAAGGAGCAGAGACCGGTACAAATCCATTAGAGAGAACCGGGGGTAACGGGCCGTCAGGTCGGAGTGGGATGGAGGAACCCGTATATCTTCTTCGGTGGGATGTAGGAGATTGACCGTCACGGCTCGGTGACGAGTGGAAGGTCGGAACGGAAGCTGGAGGAGAAACGGTGGAGGTGGAAGTAGAAGCAGAAGGTGGTGATGACGATGAAGCAGGTTCGTGCTTTGAAGGATGACCTCCCGTTGAACTCGCCACGTCCTCCATGAGATCCGCTGGTAGGCGGATGGGGGGCTACGTCGCCAAAAACACCGGATCCGGACACCTCTCCGAGGAAAGTCGAGGGGAGCTTGCCGGGTTTGAGGTACGGTCGCGAACTTGTTGGGGGGTAGCTCTCGGGGAACCGAATCGGATAAGATTGGAACAGGTCGTCCGGAAGACTGCAATAGGAAGTGCAGAACGGAGATAAGGGTGTGTTCGATATCGTAATTGGAAGTAGGAAAAAAATAAATAAACGTGGACGGATAATCCAGGGAAAGGAGACGGGAGCGTTCGAGGAGGAGGGGTATGGAAGTGGGTTTCTTGTTTTTCTTTTCCGGAGAGCAGCAGCAGCGAATCGACGGAAGGGGGGAGGAGAGTCGATCGTGGAAATCAGATCCAAAAACAGTGAATAGACGGTATCAGGTCCGGAGAAGAGTGAACAACCAAAGCTTCTCCTTGGATAGTCGGAGATAGAGGGAAGATGGAATATCAAGGAGGTTGTTGTAGATGGACTGACTGACTGACTGACTGACTGACTGATGGTGGTGGTGGTGGAGATGGATTAGATGGATGGATGGGTGTGGTGGATGGATGATGGTGTGTGTGTGTGTGGTGTGGTGTGGTGTGTGGAGAGAGAGAGAAGCGGGAAGTGCAGTGCAGTGCAATGCAGGCTGTTGTTTGGCTGCTTGCTTTGCTTTGCTTGCTTGCTTGTTTTGGTGATGCCGCCGCCTTGTCTTCTTTTGCACGCACCCTCCTTTCAATTCAACGGCACTGCTCTGGTCCAGCCAATGTCTCCTCGTCGGTCGAATGAATAGCCGCCCTACTTTTATTATTATTATTATATCAGCACACACTCTCTGCCGTCAATTAAATATATATCCTTTATATATATATATAATAACCGATGATGACGATGATAATGGTATACGAGGGAGGGTAAAATAAGGAAACGAGCGAGTAAGGCTGGTGGCAATCAGATTGTTCCAATCCAAAAAAATGTTGGTTGGTGCTGTTTGTTTTTAATCGAATCGAATCGATGCGACGCAGGTACGTCCTTCAAATCGAGCCAACCAGACGAAGCACAAGCTAAGACTCTCCCGCGGCTGCTTGGTCAGATTTCATGTACGTCCGTCTGTACGTCTGTACACCTGATCCAATATGTATGTATGTGTATGGATGTGTGCTCTTGGTATGGTTATGCCCCCGTACGTATATACTTAATGTATGTAATCGTACAGGTCCCCGTCCAGCCAGCGCTGCAGCGCCAGCTCAGGCTGCCAGCCGCAAGGAACACAAAAAGGAACCTTCGATCGAACGATTCGATTCGAACAAGGGGCGAAGGGGACGGGAGGGGGCCGGACGGAAAGCTGATGGTACACACACGAACTTCTGGATCTGATCTGCCTATACCATACAGTATTACTTTATTCTCGTCCGTACGTCCCCAGGGCATAAAAAGAATATTCGAACGGGTTTTTGAATCGAAATAAACAAAAATCTCAGCTAGCCTGGAATGACTGTATTTCCAACAAGGGAAACAGGAACTTTCCCCTCCGATTCCTACTACCCTCCCAAAAGTGCAGTGGGTTGGTTGCATGCAATTACGATCTCAGATGCACTGCAGAGTCAGAAAAAGGCTGGGCCAGCTATCTGTCAGATTTGTTGACTAGTTCATCCGAACAACGAATCAACTGCACCCAAAAAACAAAACTCCAGCCCGTCGTCGCTTTGGGGAGCTGCGAATCCGACGGAGATTTGTACCAAATCGTAGGCCTTCAAACTTTTGGGAGGGCAGCTTTCGAAGATTCTCGCTCTTTTTCGGTGGGCTGATCGCACTCGCGGTACTTTTTTTTGTAGACGGCTGGGACGGCTGTACGGCTGGGGAGGGAAGGAGGAATTGGATCAAAAGGCTCGCTTACAATGAAATAACTATGTCGAAATGGAAATGGAAAACCTGGCGATCGACTTTTTGGCCCAAACGCTATGCGTATGTGATATCGGTGGGTATATACGTATATAAAATCTCGAGGTGGTTCAAAAAGAAAAAAGGGCGAAACGTAGAGAATATAGTATCGATGGATTGAGTAGGTGGTTATGTCTGTTGCGAAACTAGGCACTACTACGCTTGATTGTATGTAAAGGGAGTCCGTCAGTCAGTCTGCTAATAATAACCATAACAACCACCACCACCACCACTACTACCCATGGCATGGGGTGCTAGAGGGAAAAAGACCCCCCGGCCGGGATAATAGTCGAAAAAGCAGCAGCGAAGGAGAGGGGAGAGAAAGGGAAACCCATCGGGAGCCGACGAACCTGAATACGCCCAGCGAATCCAGGAACAGCAAATGATGTTCGGGAAGCCGTACCTGAAAGTAACAGGCCCCGATATTTTAGGCTCTTC
This sequence comes from Arthrobotrys entomopaga, assembly GCA_012184315.1. Lineage (NCBI taxonomy): Eukaryota > Fungi > Ascomycota > Orbiliomycetes > Orbiliales > Orbiliaceae > Arthrobotrys > Arthrobotrys entomopaga. Next base: position 791,522 of record LDDX01000025.1, read on the forward strand.
GAAAAGAAAAGCAATGCAAGCAAGCAAGCCTGTCTTACCCTGATGCTAAATGGCTTTGAGGAACGTAACGTAAAAAACTTGGTTCTCGTTAAAAAAAAAAGATGCGCCAGCCGACGGAGAATGTGCAAATGCAAAATGCTTCCGTGAATGCGAAATGTGATGTATGTGTGTATTGGGTGTGTGTGTGTGAATTGAATGCAAAGTTAACTCCCATAGATAAAAATAAAAAAAACAAGTCGGAGTTTTTGATTCTCGTCCTTTTCTTTTCCTTTTCGTGAATTTCAGAATTAAAAAAGGAGTCAGCCCGCTTGGGCGAGTGTGCTCAATCGATCAATAATAATAATATGATTTCAATTTCCGTTCGCCAGGCCGGGCTGGGCTGGGCCTGCTAACTGTCAAACAATCAGATCAGACAGACTGGAGAGAAGGAAAAAAAGGGAGACACCTCGGCCGGTCCAGCAAAATGCGACGGAGACTGACTGACTGACTGAGTGCTAATAATAATAATATATAATAATAAAATCATTAATTAACAAATGAAGCGAATGGGCTTTCCAAAGAAAAAGTGTCTTAGCGCAATAATTACTACGTATGAAATTCTGGAGCTTGTGGAGGTTGTTTTAGGGAGGCAATTCGACGGGCCAGCACCACCACCACCACCCCAGCAGCTACGCGACCAGATCCGCTGGCTGCCTGTCTGTCTGTCTTTCTTTCGCTCGTTCCGTTGCAGTCGGTTATATCGAATACGGTCTGATTGCATATTCACATACGAGCTCGAGATATGTCTCGGTAATAAGCCATAGATCGGACCTTCTAATTCTCATGAAGAAAAAAGGCATCATTCCAGAATTCAAATATTACCACTTTCTTCGATCGATTCGGCTGTATGACCAGACAGACAGGCCCGAAGACGGGGGAGGCTAACTTAGCAGAGGCAAACATTCGAAACCTGCCACTCGCCAAATTTGCTTCCGAGAAACATGTTATTAAAAGGAGAGAAAGGCTCAGACATGACTCTCTCTCTCTCTCCCCCAGATAATCGATACAAGCCCGCTTTTAGCGTCCGAGCTAGTCTAGAATTCTAAATGAATTGGTATTCCTGCAGACACATGTGTTTGAATTCATCGATGCATCGATAGCATCGTCATACCAAATCGATATCAAAACCCGAAAAGAAATATAAACACCAACATTACATACACCGTGAATTAATTCCTCGTTAATATCTCGGAGGTGGAGTGTGGGTATAATTACTGCAGCCGCACGTCCCGAAGTGCGTTTCCTCGACAGAGCTTCTCTCGCATGCACGATCCAAATTGGGAATGCAAAAATGACCTGAATCCGTTCGTTCTCTCCTATTGGGGGAGTTCTCTCCTGAGCCCAATCTTTATAGTAATACCAATCGATATTAATCAAATCAATGATATTTAATAAAGTAAGACTTCCGATGCATCGAATCTTGAATAATCTTGTGCATGCTTATTATCATCCCCCTCACTCACCGTTCTCATTCGAATATACATACTATTTATTCTCTTCATTCACTCATGCATCTACGGATATCCCCAAATAATGTTGCATGCGCCGCCGCTTTGGGTCGTCCGCCTCCCATGAACCCAGCAGGAGCATCAGCAGCAGAGTAATCGAAACCCACGTACCGCATTCCGGTTTCCCCATGTCCAGGTGGGTTTTGTTTTCTAGCTTCTGAGCCTATGGATCAATACCGTGCCAGAAACGAACACAAAGCCTGTTGTTTCGTCCTACCCCAATCTTCGGATCCACCACCCACACAAACCCGCCTCTTTCTTTCTCTTTTTCCCTCTCTCTCTCTTGCTACACATTGTGCTGCATGATATGATATGATCCGTATTGGGGAGAAGCCAACATGAAGGGTGGTCCCACATCGCTGTTTCTCGCTAGACCCATATTGTGTATGCAGATGTTTCCCTTTCGAAATTTCCCCAATCAAGACAGCTCTCTGTTGGGTGCAAAAAAAAAAAAAAGAAAGAAAGAAAGAAAGAAAGAGGATCAGGACATTATCAATTGCGACAATATCAAAGCGGGTCCACCCTACATACTGTGCGTGCCAATTCCCAAGACCGACACTAAAAAGAAATAGCTTCAACGCCTCTCATCTCGTTCCGTCACCTTTGCATTGACACCTCGCGAGCCCTAAATCGAATGCTGTAAAAAATCGTCACCACCGTTTTCTTCGTTCCTCTGATCCACGGAACAATTGATGCTTCCGCTCGCTGCGTTCATTGCAACATTATTTTGTGCAGGACGTCAAAAAAAGACGAGACCACAAGCAGGGACCCAGGCTTTTTAGCAAGAAAACAAAAAGGCCGCTAGTTACTTTTTACTTAGTCAGGGCAGGCAGCAAACTACAAGTGTCATGACGAAGAGGCATGCCGAAACCTGTAACTCCGGCGTGCCCCCCAACGAAAATGTTTCGTTTCCCCATGATACAATATGATATTAGTATGCACGTATGCACAGAGTATGCATATGGTAGCTGTGTTTTTTTGTTCTTTTCGGTACGTCTCGCCGTTAAAACCAGCCTGATCATTTGTGAACTACGCGCTTTCCCCCAATCGGTTTAACCCGCTTGCATTTTAATTTCCATAATTTTTGTGAGGAAAATACTTGAGGACTTAGATCACGGTGAGGCACGTATGAACAAAGGGACCAAGGCCGCTGCCGCCGCGCCTGGAAAAAATGCATATATGTAAACATGCCTGAAAATACAAAAAAAAAAAAAAAAAAAAAAAAAAAAAAAAAAAAAAAAAAAAAAAGAGAGAGAGAGAGAGACTGGAGCTCTCGACGACATCCGAAAAGTCACGGATGATGAAACCCGTGAAAATAAAAAACTAAATTTTACCACCCCCAAAGACGAAGTTTTTAAACTCCTATTTCGAAATTTCGTCAAAAGGGTAGGAATAGCCCGAAGCTGTTAATTAATATAATTATCTAAGTATTAAATCAATCAATCAATCAATCCTACACCCACTCTTTCTTTCGAAAAAAAGCTAAATTAATATTAATCGAATCTTAAATTTATCGACCCTCGTTCCAACCAAAAGGGGTCGTCACCGCGCAGCCCACTGACTGACTGACTAACTGAGAAAAAGATGGAAATTTCGTTGCAAGTTGGACTTTCTACATGTAATGTATTCCTCGCTCCTTCCCGAAAAGCCTGAGCAAAAAACCCCTGGAGGGACTTTTTCCTTTCCTTTCTTTTCTTTTCTTTTCTTTTCTTTCCTTTTCAAGATCATGTTTTGAGTTTGGTTCACTTTAAGCTTTTGCTTTACTTTTGTCAGTTGATATGATCAGATTAGGCCGACAACCATGCGCATCCATGCCCCTCCCACGAGGTCGTTCGTTCGTTCGTTCGTTCGTTGTCAGGAAGCTAAGAGGAGGGTGAAAAAAATGTCGCAAGTTATTTCGTTTAAAGGGATGAGGGAGGATATTCAGGAACGGAATGGAAAGAAAAAGAAGAACTAGATTCGAAGCACTCTACCCCGTACCTCCTCCTTCTCCTCCTTCTCCTTCCATAGCTGTGGCGGCGGAATCTAGGAGATAAAAATAGGAATTTGATGTGACGTAATTTTGATTAAAATATTCCAACGTTACTAACAACGCGATATCGATATCGATATATCAGCCCAAGCCCGCTAGCTAGCCCGATCCATATACTTATATATATTTCCAATACTCTGTAACGTATTCTTATATTTTTACAATCCAAGTAACAAGAGTAATCTGCTCGCTGTTTTTTACCACCCGGATAATGGATTTCGTCGTCCTTTGTGTGATTTGGAATCAACTCTATGCCTTTCAAAAATCCAATTAGATACTCAGGCATCCGACAAGCTTAATTAAGCCAATCCTTTCATGCAACACGATCATATGCCGTCTAGCGGGATATATAGCTTAAGAATCAATCCGAACCATCAGATTCGATTCGTTGTACTAAGCCCGAAGTATCCGGATGCTTGAACATTCGGAAATAATACCAAGGTAATCGAGCAGTAGATCAAAATACCACAAAGCTCACGACAAACACTTGAAGTGAAATAGATACATGTACACCACGTCACATCTTCATCCCCAAAACCTGGATGTCGTGTGTAGAAAAACACCTTTAACGGTCCTCTTAAATATCTAAGTTCCAAGAATCGGGCTTAATATCATGGACGGATAGAATGTATTTATACTAGTCCATATAGACTTTATATATATCTTAATACCAGATCGATTCTGATATTCCTTTAGCACGGCCGCAATTACTCGAGTTTCGAGAACATTGTACTAAGCTTTCTGAGAGGATGAATACTGCAGTACTCTTAGAACTAGCATCGTCATGATATAAATCGGCATAACAATGTTCTCAAATCGTATTTTGTTGCGAGACAATAATGTTTTGCGGGTGTGTATATAATATAATATTGATGGAGATAGAATTCTGATCAATTGCATCTTTCGACTCAAACTTGAGGGTAAGAGCTAGAAATATAATATAGAAGTTGCACCATAGAGCGAAGAGGGTTTGGCCGTATATCTTACACGTTGGGCATAAATTGATTTGTTCGTATTTAAAAAACCACACCCTCCTGAAGGGATAATGTGAATGAATATGTTCTGCAGACTAGAAAAATCACAAGTTATCAGAATAAAAAAAGGTGGAGTAAACAAAAAAAAACGCAGCAAATTCAAATAATCTAGCCTCAAGACCAAACAGACAATAAAGTATCACTAGTAAGACCACCCACCATAGCTTGAACAAGAATTACGATCTCGAGATATTTTTCAATAGTTCACTTTGGTTTCAGAACGATGTTTACCTAGCGGCTCTGTTTGTGTGCGTTTTGAATCATATCATGCATTATTTATCTCAAAAATCGTATTACAATACGGTGGCGATACGTTCTTTGTTTCAGAATTATATTAGCCCGGGTTTTATAATATGTGTATGAAAAACATATATATGACATTGCATCTAGACCTAGGCTACTAGAAGAATTATGTGCATGTGCTCTAAATTATAAATCGAAATTCTGTGGGGTTCTGCTGGTATGGTAAAGTTTATCGTATGGCAACTCCTTGAAGGGCTTGATGATATGTCTAGATATAGATATCGAGATAGCTAGATATATCGATATCGATAAGATTAACGAATAGAGGAATACAGCATTAGCGCCGTCGCAGAAATTAAACACAACTGCAATTAAAAATAATAGCAAACGTTGACTCGGTTCTGACGTCTGTGCCATGATTAAACCTCCAGAAAATTTTATACGAATGCCTTTTGGACGTTTCTATGCCGCAGACCCACATTAGCCTATAACCTTTGTTGCATGATCACGTGGGGGACCGCAGTTCACCTTCTATCGGCGCCGGCACAAGACAACGGAACCAATCCCAGCCATCCGCATAAATCTCTCGCCGCTGCACCGCCAACTAGACTGTGCAGAAAGAAAAAAAAAAAAGCTTGAAAAAAGATGGGAAACCCTCTATCGCCCGCTCAACCTCGTCAATGGGCGTTCGATTCGTCTTGTCGTATACCGTAACGTTTCCTGCCAGCTAATTGTGTGAATTGGCACAAAATACTCGTATGTACCGGTACTGCCATTCGAATTTCACCCAACAGTTGCAATTCCTCGCCCCCACCCGGCATCACAAACAATCCAGACATCATCGATATCTAAGCTCCCCCACCGACGAGTCCTTTTAATTACTCCGCCTGCGAAAGCATTGCGAGCGGGGGTTATCGATATCACAATGGGCGGCGACTTGGCATTCCTCCTCCCGATGACTTTTGTCATCATTATCGTCGTCATATTATTCTGCTACCTCTGCACTCGGAATTCTCGTCCCCAGAATCTTTTCGCATGGAACGGAGCCAAAGCGTGGCAGGACTTTCGATTCTTTTTCACCGGTCCCGCGCGGAAGACTGAAGTTGTCGAAATCAGGGACGAAGAGTCCGGGGTGTCCAAGTCCAAGTCGAGGACTAAAAAGGGTACGACCGTCTTCCTCCAAACACTCAAGCTCAAGTAGTTTCACTTTACCCAAGGGATCGGATCAATTGGACTGATATAAATATCGTATGACAGTTGTCGTTGAAGAAGACGCTGGCTGAGGGGGTTCCAAACTTTGAGAAACGGACCAATCAGAACACGGAAACATTTTGTCGTCTACCCAAACTGCTCTACATGATCACCTTACCAAAGACGCTCACTCACACATAAGTCTCTCATTCTATGATTCTAAATTTACTGAATTGACTACCGCCCACGCCACGCCGCCACAATATTTCACGAGGAACATTACGTATACGTTAACGATAGCGGCCGTGGGTTGTCGGGTGTATTATGATGTTACGAATCCGAAAGAACGAATTTACGATACGAAGTATATATGTCATGTAATAATATGTAAAATGTATGCAGGTTTCCCGGACGGACGGCATGGCTTGTGGATGATGCGACGGGACGTACTGCGGGGATATAATATAAATGACGTGGTGGCTTGTTGTGGAGATTAATTGGGATTGGGATCAATAATGCTCCTTTGCTTCGCGGGTGTTTTTAAGAGCTGAAAGCTGAAGCTTTTTTGATATCGTTGTATTTGTTTGGCTTTTTGAATTTAATACATGTACAAGGATATATATTGGCCGTTCAAAGAGGACGTGGGTTATTTTTTGGGTAGTATTTAGCGCTGTTTCTCAAATAATTTTTGATTTATGAAGATTGGAGCTTTGTAGTACGTACGTTTCTTGGTCTATATATATCGATATATCAATATCCCGGAGTCTATAGGTATCTGCAAATCGCAGGGCATAATTCACACGTCCGCAGGGATATCACAGATCCGACAGACTATAATCCCAGCGATTCGGAATCTGTACGCATTGGCTTTCAATACTTGGGAAATATTGATATGAGTTTTCATTGTGTATACACTGCAGCTAACAAGAATATTCCATATCGATATCCATCCATTGTATGCGAAATTGGAAAAAAAAAAAATACGTAAGTACTGTACCCGCTCCAACATTTGAAGTCCTATCCCATTTCCTTTTTTTTATAAAAAAAAAGGAAATTGTTGTCGAGATTAATATATTGAGATCGAGATTGATCGAAATGCAACTTACCGATACGGACGGAGACGGACGGGTAGGTATGTTATACATATGCAAGCGTGGCTTACTGCGTCTGCATGTCTTGAACAACCATCTACACACTTAAGCGCTTCAAAACCTCCTTGCGCGTCTGCACGAGTTACCAGAAGTGAATCATCCATATCAATCTATTACATAAGTACTCAAGTACTTAAGTATTCGGTCATACGGGAATTCTCAAAAATATATATAGAAAATTATATAAAAACTCCAATTCAAAACTATCACACGCCCCCACCCCCTCCCGTATTGTTCACCCCCCGGAAAGAATCCCACACTCCTGAGGATTTTTCTTGTATACATGACCATGCATGAAATGGATGGTTAAGTAGGTACAAAAGTTTTTTCTTCCCCCAACGTTTAATTAAGCAAAACGCCAGAATGCGTAAGCTGTGTTTAAAGCAAAAATGTTATTTTTTCCAACAGAGCTGATCTGACTCTGCATGTTTTTCTGGTTATGATATAAGAACGTGGATAACACCGGGAAATGTCGAGAAAGTAAAGCAGCAGCAGCAAAGAGAAATAAACGGGAGAGGTGAAAACTAAAAAGTTAGGGGATGAATGTAAAGCCGTGTTTATACGACCGTGGATGATGTAATAGTTATCGGGTGTTTTCGATATGCTGAACGTAAACTAAGAGTCGAAGGAAGGAAGAAAGGTTGCGAAATGCGTAAAAACCGTTGGTAAAATATGCAGACATTTGCTATCGATATATCTCTCCCCATGGCCATCTTTTTTTATTTTGTTTGTTTTCTTCATCCTCGAAATGCTCCGAATTCCTAGACTTCCGTTAAACTCCCATCCTCCCATCCCACCCCGTTTCATTCCCGGCTTCCTAACTTTTCTTTCGGGTCTTCCGGGAAATCGTTCGTTATCGTGAGGCGCGCTCTACTTGCTCTTTTTTGTGAAGTTTTCAGTATTTGTAAGCGAATGTCTTTTTGTATAACCCCTTTGAAAGTAACCCAAACAAAGATACATGATTCCCATTAACTAACTTGTTTCCCATAAAAAACAAAAAAAAAGCACAAGCCCTGACAATAAAGTAAAAAATTGACAAGAGGAAGACAAAAAAGAAGAAAAAAATATCAATAAGTATAAAAATGCTCGTCTTCGCCAGATGATATAACACCTCCAAAGAAAAGAAATCGGTAAGAAGTAAAAAATGAAAAAAAAAAACATCCAAACATGCCCAAAGAACTCTCATCTAAAGTTCGACTCTTGCCCCCAAGACGTCCGCCTAGTTCATTGAAAACCCCGGTAATCCAAACTTCAAGATTACATTAATTGGAGATGCCGTGATGTAGAAAAAGAAAAGAGGTATAAAATGCCAAAAAAAAGTTATAAAAACGAAGCAACCCCCTCAATGTAGATGCGCCGAATGAACCCGATAACACATATATGGATCCGAAGGGGAACAAAAAGATTTTTTTCGACTGAACACCATGACCATGTAGTACCCTCCCAGATGGAAATAAGAAAAAATAAAATAGCAAAAGATTTTGTTGCGAAAAAGGAAAAAACCCCGCCTGTTTGTGAATAAATGGTTTCTTTTTCGCTGATATAAAATCAAACACCGTCGAAGATGAAAGATGGGATATATGAATGAGAATATAGGTTTTTCCGTCCCCTGGGGTATTTTGATATATATAAATTTAGAAGAAAATGGGAAGAAAAAAAAAAAATAATTAAAGTGGACGGAATGAAGTTCTTAACCCCAAACGCTGGCGACAGTTCCGAGACCTTTGCCGCCCCACACCTTACTTCCCCAAGCCATGTTAGATGGGTCTTGGGATGAGGTAGTATGGTTGGATGCAGCGGATGCAGATCGTTCGTTGACGGATGGTTTGTTGCTTCCAGGTGCGGCACTCGATGCATTGTTTCCTGGGCTGTTATAGGAATCATCACCTTGATAGGTGCTGTAACCTAAAGGCGATGGGATTGGAGTGGTAGATCGCTTTTGCAATCCGCCATTTGGTGGAGGGATTTGAGAGCTGCTGATTGGTCGAGTGCCAATTGGAGCGACACCCGTGTTGGTGACTGGGGTGGTAGAGACTCTGCCAAGCCTCGGAGGAGAACCACCTGGAGAAGAGGCGGAAGTGCGAGTGGCTTGGGCAACCTTAAACTCTTGGTGGACGTTGTATGTTGCCTTGGAGGATGGAGAGGAGACGCTGTTGGTGCGGGAACGAGTTGGGGAAACTCCGTTGAGGGTACCTGAAGGATGCTCACTAACAGGGGTTTGGATCAAGCCATCCTGTTGGTTGCCATTTTGATAGCCAAAGGGATCAAAGGCAAGGGGAGAAGGTCCACGAGTACCTCCACTGACGGAGCCAGCGGTGGATGGAGGATTGGAGCCTCTGGAGTGAAGATCGAATGGGCCGAGAGGCTCATCTTCACGACGCTCTCCGTAGAGAGCGCGGTGTTGGCGAGCGATAAGCTCACGTCGCTCTTCCTCGGTCATACTTCCGGGGCTAATGACCCGATCTTTTCCGTTGAAATTGGACATTTCAGCTAACACAGTTGAACCACATCAGTCATCCGTCACTTTATCCTTGTCTCATTATCCGCCAGAAGGGATTACATACTGCGATTGTATTGCTGCTCTTGATGAAAGTTACGCAATTCTCTTTCGCGTTGAGCAGCAAGACGCCTCTTGGCCTGCATCATTTGGTCCTGCTCTGCTTGGCGAGGAGCGAACCGGGCCGTCGCATAGTAGTTCTGGAGGTTTGCGGCAGATTGGCTGCGCATAAGATCCTCGTACCCAGGGCCAGAAGCAGAGTAGTTTCGGTGCATGGAAGAAATCCTCGGTTCTATTTCAGTTAGACGATTAGAATCCATGTTCTACACAGCGATAGAGAACTTTTGAGTGCTTACGAGGAAGGGCGGGCGGAAGAATAGGCATCGATTCACGACGACCAGCAAACATCTTTCCGCTCTTGACGAGGTTATCAACCGCTCGGTCCACTTCTACAGAGTTCCCAAGATCGACATATTAGCGCGACACGGTCATAACGTGGGTTTAGCGATATGGAAACGTTGGCGAGTTGATATTATTTGACCTCTCACAACCGAATATCAAGGCCCGTCTAACATTTCCATATAATGATTTATGATTTTTTGATAACGTACCATCAAGTTGAGATCCAAAAGCAGCTGGCTCTTCGTTCTTCAAACGAGCCGAAGATGGGCGCGAAGTGACATCGGTGCCTTCGGGAGGGAACTGGCGCTGGAAGGGCACAGCAGGAGCGGTATTGTTACCCCGATGGTCCCAGCCAGGTCGGGTATTAGACCATGCGCCACCTCCCGGTGAAGTAACAGGTTCGTAATACGACATGATGAATCGGTAGAACTGGAATTGAAGCCACGAGGATCAGAGGTTTCAAATATACAGGAGAATAGGTCCGCTGGTATCTGGAGTAAGAAAAAGGAGACGGGCGAAGGTCAAACGACTATGAGTGATAACCCTTAACAATCAAGAAAGGATTACGGCCGTAAGGAGGGTCGGGTAGACAATAAAAAAAATAATATCTATACACCCAAACGAAAGGATGACGACGAGCGGATTAGAAAGGGAAGTATATTTCTCAGTGGATGCAGTAGGGTCCTCAAGATATGAGGTAGTGGTGAGGTTGAGAGGAGGAGAAAATGGCAGAGGTGTGGTTGGTGAGAAGAAGAAGAAAAATGTTTTTTCTCGGTGTGTGCGTCCGGCCAGCAAGAAAAAAAATTTTTGGGGGATGAGAAAAATAAGAAAAAACAAAAAACCTTTTTAGCCCGCCGTAGCTCGTTAATTTTGCCAGCACTAATTCACACTCTCGCAGTCTCTCTCTTTTCTCTGCACATGCATGCCCTAGGCCAGTGCTTGTTCGGGGAGTGTGAGCTAGCTATTCACACGCTGTGGTTTGTGTGGGCTTTTTTTTTTTTCCCTTCAATTTTTGATTCGGGACGGCGGGAAACCAATTTGTCGTCCGCGACGCTGTGATATACTATTATTGCGAGTGTGAACGGTTTCCGCATATATATAAGATGTGTGTGTGAAATCACTCTGCGTGAGCATTCACCATGCATGTCACTTGCGACAGCATGTTCATTTTTTTTTTGTTCGAGTAGGGTCTTATACTTAAGTACTTGTTAACTGTTCTTGTCTTTTAAGTTCATAGCGATATACCAATAACCTTAAGTCGAGTCCACAGTCTTGGAACCTGATATGATATTTCATTCCTTCGTTTTATTTTGTTTACAATTTCCTCTCCCTCGGCTGGTGAGAGTTAATTACATATTAAGTCTTTTTTAAGTGGATCTCTACTCACGAGCATTGCAAGGGCCTAGACAACAAAGTACATACAATTGCTTTGTAGTGTGTGCTCGGGGCCCGCTAACAGTTTCTTTTTGGTGTCTGGAAGAATGGGGTAATTCTTCTGGATCCCGAGCTTCGAACTTCTTAGGCAGAAGAAGAACCGAGTCGGAGAATGGAAAAAGCAATCCCGAAGCGGCGGAAAAGGAGTGCTCAAACCAGCCAGCTCGGACTGGCTGGGAGCTACGGGTGAATACGCACAAGGGAACTCAAACGACTGGCTCCTTTTTAAATTTCGAAATTAATGAACGACCAGGCAAACAGGGTCACCGAACATTCAAACATTTAAAACGCCTATCGGAGCCGATAAGTGGTGGGCTTTTCCCAGAGATCTATTTCACTATTATCGTCCTTCGAATGATGTCGACTTGAGCCCTCGCACGATTTTCTCCAGCATGCCACCACGCCGAAGTATTCTACATATCGTGGGGACGAAGTGGGGAACTTGCAGGTGCACTGCCAGAGAAGGAAGGCAGCTTCGACGCACGGAACTTATTTTTTGTTCGAAGAACAAAAATAAAAAATAAAATAAAAATATGATCTCAAGAGTTCCCTCGTTTCCTGACGACTGCTAAATGCAGCTCCGCACCTGCAGAAAGTTTGACATGAATGAATGGAACGGTTGGATTCTCAGTCAACCCGTTTGATATCCGCTGTCTCTAAAAAAAAAGTTGGACTTTGCCGACGATTTGGAATTCGGCATTTCCCATCAAATATTTTTGCTTCCAGTTGCCCCAGGCGAAAAACCATAGGGCAGTTTTTTTTATTTTTACTTTTATTTTTATTTTTTAATTCTTTCCTATCGGAACCAAGGTAACGCCTCCTGTTAGGTGGAATATGCTTGGGAAATTACGATGAGGGAAACTCCCTGTATTCCAAACCTTTTGGCCGAATGCAAGCGATTTCATCCTTTCACCCTGGGACAACCTTCCTCTTACCCACCAAACACCCACGAAATTTTGCGACTAATTTTTTTTTTTTACAATCAAGGTTGCCGGTTAACTGTCGGGTTCGATGTCATCATTCCCCCCCACCACACCGTCGGTATACATACATGTGGGGAAAGAAACCTGCACCAAGTTTTAAAATTCTCGAAGGCTGTGGTGGCTGTTCAGCTGGCGACGGCCGCATCCTAAAAAACCGCAGACTGGCAAAGAAAACAAACTTTTATCGAAAAAAAGAGGGGTTAATTCGCTCGATGAGATGGCCATCGAACTGGAAGATTCTTTCGTCAGTGTCTTACCATTGGTAATGATTGAGGCAACCATAGAACTTTCGTTTAAAAAGGATTGAAGATCCAAGTATGATTACCCTCAGGGAATTTTACGCAGATGTATAATGGAGGTAATTCGCATAGTTTTGACAGGCACGGAAGTACATCCGAGGTACGGATGAATTCCGTACCATACAACCCCGATGTCTTGGCCGCCCATGCGAGCATGCTCTCTTGGCGTTTGTTCCGTAGTGATGCTTGTTTTAGTGGAGAAGACCGAGCCCTGTCTAGTCTGGCCTTGGTTAAGAAGGTTCTTGGTTCGATCTTTTTGATATTTTTTGAAGTCGCCGCCAAGTCTGATTAACTGAGACCTTCATCAGAGAATATGTGGATGTGAATAAGCAATTTAGGGGTGTCAATTACTTAAGTAGTTGCGCTAAAGAAAAAGACGGACACTGTTTCCCAAAAAGTGTTGACGTCGTTGGATGTTACACAAAAAGCATGATGCACGCAGCCTGGGGCGTGTCAGACTGCTGCCCTTCGGCCATCCGCATATTAGGCAGATTGCAGCTCGGGTCACCCGTGGACCTCGTAATCAAGATGCGCTAACGAGAGTAAAATATCACCACAATGCCGAATGACAGAAGTTCGGTTGTATACTACTTTTTCGCCTTTCACTGTGATTTCTCGAACGGTCAAAGGTATTGGTATTCGGTTTACGCGCAAGCACAAGCATCACTATTTCGAGGGAAGAGAGGAAAATTGAAAACAAAGAAAAGAATAAAAAAAAAAAAAAAAAACAGTTCGGGTGATCATGACTTGGAAAACGAGTAAATCTGGGTGTCAAAATTGTCAAAAAAATCCAGTCCCTTTCGACAGGTTAGCTTCAAAAACACAGAAATTCATGCAGTCTCATATCACATAAGAATAGCATACACGGGGAAGTTTATGAAGCTATTGTTCCATTAATAATCGCATTCCCGTATTGTAGCTGAACGTTACTTGTATTACTCAGAGTCGAACCGACAAATACCACCAGTACCGCGCAATAGCTATGAATGATAAATGTTAGTTCCATACGTATATACTAACCACAAGATATTAATAGAATATAGGAGAAGAGAAACTTACGCTGCGGCTACTGCAAAAACTTCACCCTTCTTCGCCGTTGTCAAGATTGACGTCAAGATGGCGCATGCCAATGTAGCAATGCACAATACTATTAATCTCCAATTGTTCGTGTTCATGAAATGGAGCGCGATCACTCCTCCTGTGACCACTGCTGATACAAAAATCCCCAGAAATAATCTACTCACAAATACCGTCGCTCGGGTGGAAAGTGTGGTGATATATCTGGCATTTCGGAATACGTAATCCGAGTTATGTTTAAATATCTAAAAGTAAAATCTTGTTAGCTATGTGCTACTGGTGGTTATTTCAGACTAATAGCGCTTTATATATAGGGGTGTAGAAAACCGTACTATTCTTCGTAGATATCTAAAGGCGTTATCAGTGACTTCGGCGACAGGCTCCCATAACTCAACATTGTCCTCGCTTTCCTTATACAGAGCCACGAGGTCGTCAGGTTCGTCCAAAATCCCACTTTCTTCTTGAACGAAGGGCTTTTCATTATGAAGAATATTTTCATAATTCTTGATCTGTATCTTTTGAGCCTTGGGTAAGAGTCGCATTTGTCGATACAACAGGACATCCTTCTCTGTCAGCCCATTGCGTGGTCAGAAACTATATCATTTTCTAGCCATCCGATATATTCCCCCGTAGCTATGTCGCAGCCAATTCCAGGAAAGTATATCCCCATGTATCTGAAAGATCTGACCGACTTACCATATCGTCTTAACCTAACGGCAATATCTTCCACCAATTCTTTCCTCTGTGTGTTTCCATCTTTCAGCCACGTGATATTATCCGGTGCAACTCCCCGCTGATTAGCATCCTCCTCTTCGGCTTGATCGATTCTCCTTAGTTTCTGCTCTTTCTCTTCGAGTTCGGCTTGTTGAACCAAAAGGACTCGTGCTTTCAGATCTCCGAACCGCCTAAAAACTGCAGCATCTTCATGGCCGTTCAGGTATGTCGCTACCTTGGAATATCCCACCGGCACGTCGTCATCTATAGAATCAAAATATATATTAGATACGGCCACGGTACTAAGGGAAAAAGTTTCAACGTTAGGGGGAAGAAATATTCTCACATTGTATTCGTGGACGACGACGTCGAGGATTTCGTTGAGGTCCTGGATTTAGAATTCCCAAGGGGAAATTGTGGGTAGGTAATATGGGTGGTGGTCGTGGTTGCGAAGTCATCAATATCACGATTTAAAGTTGGCACCGATTTGATATTGGCATATAAATAATACACCTGATTATCAGAGGTGTTGAATATGGCAGCCTCGTGCTGTGCTGCTTTTGTCCGTAATTAACGTCCGGGAAAAAATATAATCGTCCACGGGCAGTGTGCTAGGTAAAATATACCACTGCCTTTTGTTCGGTGATTCAAATTCCTATATCTCAATGGGATTCTCAAGATTATATCCTTTTATAACCGTTTCCCTAGGTAAACGATTTAAGATAGGCGTTGGGAGGCCGGAGGCGCTGGATGGTCGGAGTGTCCAAAATCAAAATCCTCTGGGCGAAGGATTCGGCTCGAGTTTTCATAAGGCTCAACGAGGCTGTTGGATTCTAACCATTCCACCAGATGACGTGGTGGGGGAACATTGCATTCGGATAGGTACACATGTGAGCCAACGAAAAGGCTGTTTGAATTGAGTCAGCCGATTCCTATCTTTTTATTCGAGCAAAAATTGTTACGAATGTGAACTATGGCGGCTAAATGACTTGTTTCTCAAATGCTGTGAGATTTTCTTGAGCCTCATCTCTCCGCCGCGATGGAATTTTTGCATAAATGCCACCATAAAATATTTAGCTGAACTGAAACGATATGGTTACTTATGGTTTTGGTTTATAAATTTTGCTAGGTATAGAGAGTCAAGGACAATTTTGCGCCAATAACACAGTGCTCAAGATACAGCCTTGGAATTAAATGTCATCAAAATTTCAAGAGTCCTTGCATTCCCCGCTTGCACTTGAGAGGTCGCCGGTAGGTCTCGCAGTTGTCTGGTTTACGAGAGCAGTCTCGGTCACAGCGGAACCCAGAGATCTAGCTCCATCTCTGACTTCCACTCCGGCAGGAACGCACCATCTTCGTCTTCAACCCAATACATCCATTGATTGATTTGACTATTTGCCTCGAAAAAGATCCTGGTCGTTACAACCCATACCCTCCCGTTATATTCAAATCTGCTATAAGGTTTGTATCGCTTTTCCGGTCTTAGCCATGCTCCGACTTGAGCCTCCGTGAAAGACTGTGGTGGTTCGTTATTTTCATTTCTTGGGTAAAGCTTGGTAACATAAATATAAATCCAGGTGTTGTTGACTTCTGACAGGCTTATACTCTCGATAACCCATTGCCTCTCATCGAATATAACGACTTGATCTATATAGTACAATGGTTCTGGGCGTCTTTGCTTTATAGTCAAAGTTAGCAGAGCTTCATAGCGTGTTTGAACCACAGTCCGAAGTCTCAATTTGGAAATATCGAAATCAAGAGCCAACATATGCAAACTAAAATTATTTAACTTACGTGGCGTACTGAAGCTCGGCGAGACTTATCCCTTCTCACATCCACTTTATTACCTCCCGCCGTGCCACTGATGTAGACATAGTCGACATGGTATTCTTCTTCCGAGGAAGCTGCGAAACGTACGGACATGTTAATTTCATGGTTTGCATGAACTCAAATTAATTCTTCGACTAATATATTATAATATGGGTACAGGCGCGAAGATGCAAAATAACCCAACACCAGGCGCTTAACCAAACAACAATCCAAATTTGCAAATAAAATGCTAGAGCGAATATTTACCACGATAATACGAAGAAGGCTCACGAGGGGCATCGGGAATGTCTTGAGACATGGTAAGCGAACGAAAGCCGGGTTTCTGGGAGAAAAGATAGGAGCCTTTGCGAGCGAATTCAAAATGGTAGAATGATTTTGGTATGACTTTCGATGTCTGATCAGGCCGCTTTCGACAAAGGAAGGATCAAGCCCTGAGATCGAGCGGCAAAACTGCAATTTATAAAACTTCCCAGAAAGTTTGCCTGCTGTTCAACCTAGGTTACTTGCAATTCTCAGCCTCTAAGGGATCTTTTACTTGGACAGATATCATTCCCGTGATGCATGCTGGGGTGTGTTGTCCCGCAGCAGGTGTGAGTAGCCCAGCGCCAGCGCCTGGTATCGATACGTATCAAGGCTATAGCTACAGAGGGAGCCTGTATGCATGCATTAATGAATCCTCGCGATCGAAATCTTCGAGCCTCGAACTAAGAAATAATTCTTTGCTCACAAGGGTGAGGTGGTCTCGGATAGGGAACAAATTTAATTGGTAGTTAACATGCATTGTGGGCATGCATGGCAGCTGGGCATGGCTCCAGCAAGATAACTCGGCTGATATATTTCTCCAGAAGGCGTTGGGACGCCACGCGATACAATGCAGAATTCAAGCAATCGTGCGACATACTGTAAATGCGGATGACCCTTTGTTTACCTGCGCCCTGTTGAATGAGAAGCAACTGAGATGCAAGGTCTAACTCGATTGGACGAGTCACTTCGACGAGTTTCGATTCGGGCCGGCCATAAGCTTTGAAGGACGTCACCACTGGTCTCCAAAGCCGCCGAACGGCTGCAAGGCTGAGCTCAAACACCCTTCGATCGAGGTCAGGGTGTTAGTCAGAATCAAAACGACTGGACGAATCGGCCTTTTAATTCCCACAGTCTCTCCTAAGGCCTATGATGACTCTTTTAACCCGTCCCACCCCTGAGATTCTGTATACCTTCTAGTCTTCCCGAGAGTTCAGTTGTGCATCTGTATCTTCCCTCCCGATCTGCAATATTCGACCCACAGAAACATCCTACATTCTTTCAACCTATTACCTTTGCAGTTAACTTGCACCCAAATCCTAACCTCTATGTGTCACTTTTCTTTTTGGAGACGCCTCTTTTCTTAGTGTGTAACTATGGCGCCTTCTCAACTATTTCGGCGTATGCATGATGAACTCGGGTTCTATAAGAGCGTTCAACAAGACCTTGATTACCGTCCTCTCAACTGGCCTTTATATGAATATGAATATTCTCTGGCTACCACTACAACCTATCAATCCGCTAGAGACTTATCCAGCGATAAGAGCGATATCAAAGAGTTCCAAACGTCTCTTGACTTGGCTTTCATAACAGGAGGCGGCCCTGTTGATCCCTCATATCGCGAAGTTGAAGCGGAATCCTTTCAAAGGGATACAACGGAAACCGACGACTTTCAGAAAAAGGGGTTTACGGTAGACCAGTTGTTCTTTTACAAAGCAGAAACGCAGAAGAGGTTCCGATCTAGAAGGAGTTCGCTCGTCGCCACTAGTGGTGGAGATGGCCCCTCTGAGCAAGCTGAAGACGACGATTCCAGATCCATTAAGTTTGAGTCACCTGCATCCTTGGGCACGCCGAACGATATCGATGACGGTCAAACTCCCCCCACCGGTCCTGCGAACCCTTCGAGCGCTAAGTTGGCCCGTACTAAGAATATCATTGAGAACGACGCTCGCCGGACAAGTTCTTCGATCGATAGCGAAACCAGTACCTTCCGAGATTCTATTTTCGATAGAAATTCTACCTTGAGTACTTTTACTACCACTTCTGACAGTGGAAATACCGTTCCTTACCCTGATTCTGAAGAAAATAAGGCCACTACGGGTTCGACTAGCAGGGGTAAAAATGAAATAGAAAGGCAAGATGGAGGTGAGGTGGAAAGTCAAGATGAAGAAGAAACAGAAGGTCAAGATGCTTGTAGCTTAGGGGCACTCAGTATCCCCTCGCTTCCAACTAGAACGGAGGATGAAGATGATGCTCAGGACAAGATGCTGGAAGCCCTGGACAAAGATAGTATGGCATCGTTACTCGGTCTCGAATTCTTGGAGCAGCCAGTTGAAACCGTAGGTTATGCCAAAAGGGGCGATCCTCGAAGCGTGAGGTTCTTCTTAGAACATCTCAACGCGTTGAAGCAATATATTTTTGACAAAAATCCGAGTTCCCTCACTGACAGCGGCGCGGCTGATATCAGTCAAGCCTTTTCAAACAATATGGCGTCTAAAGCAAGGGATGAAGGGGATGATTCCAAGAGAACCGATAGATGGCTTAGCACAGCGAGTCTCCCAAGACCCGAGACGATATTCGAAGACCCAGAAGAACCGGAAATCCCGGTCATTCGAGCGCAGCCGTCGTTACAAGGAGCTAAGAATATAAAGTTTCTCCAAGGCCTCGATAAAGGCACTATGACAAGGGTATTGATCCAGCTGCAGTATTTGAAGCAGGCTGTCCAGACTATGGTCTTCATGAAAATAAACGATTTTCGCAGTTTCGAATTCTTCCTGGCAAATCTAAAGGCATTCAGAGCAGCGATAGATTTTTTTGAGCGCTTTCGAAGGACCGGTTCCCGGAGCTCACAGCGGCCGAAATCTAACAACCGGCAAGCGAATCTTGTTAGTACATGGTTATCAACATTGGGAAATCACTGGCAGTCTTCAGAGACGGCGACAGCGCAAAACTGGCAGGCGGTTCGAAAAGAACTTCCAAAGTTACTCAAGTTTGCAACATTCGCATCGAACGTCTGGACGGTTGACGCAGCAACGACACCACCACATTTGATTCCATTCTTACCTCTGCGTATCGCACAAAGGCCGGTAATTTTGAATTACGCACCTACCATAATTGGATCTTTTAGCAAGCCGAATGATCCGATGAAGCGGCGAATCGATCCGAAAAGAGACCTCGATGACGGCACGCTACGAATATTATTCGAAACTTACCCTAAAGCGAAAGCTGCATGTGTGCTCCTAAACGGTAGACTCCTTCTCCTTCATGACGGCAGTTTGAATCTAGAAAACGAACTACGTCGACGGCCTGGCAAATTTGGCGGCTTGGATGTCAGCTACGCTCCTTATCGACAAAAGTTCACAGCTGGAGCTCGCACTTCAAACCCACCAAAACGGCAGCCACCGCCAGTGGTTACTTCGGTTGGAACACCTATGAACGTTAAGTATATATATTCATTGCCCAACGAGACGGAATTCCATAGGCCGACTATAAAAGTCAGCGCCGGTCTTCGATTGGAGAATAAGGCGGATCCGACTTTGCATGTTCTCACGTTTCCACTCCATGGATTTATCGATGTATTCCATAAGACGGTCGAAGATTCAAAACCTTATCTGCAAGAATTCGAAAATCAGACGGAAAGGGAAGACGCCGAGTTTACAGAAAATATTCGAGATCATTTTGAGTTTGAGTACGGTTATAGAAAGGTATGTTACAGTATTCACTGCCAACCCAGAAAGAGAATACCCAAAGGACTAACAATATATACTCCAACCCCTAGTTTGGGCGAATCCACAAAGACTTTGAATCAACTCGAAAGTCAACTAGACATAAAGACAAAGCTCCAGATATAGGTCAACTGGCAGAGAGAAAGTTAGAGTCGTTTAAGCACGACTTGGTGCTAGTTGATGCCGATGGATCGGACAATATGCCATATCTAGAATTCTACGATGATCAAGAAAGTCCTGTTGAGATGGAATGGATGGATACGACGGAAGAACTCTTCATGCATCAGCCTATATACCTACTCGGATTCGCACCCGAAGGGAGCTCTCGATACCCTACCAATGAACGAGAGGGTAATATTCTTTTCCCTTCCAGCAAAATTAGCGACTCTGAGGAGGGTACCACCGCCCCACAACCTATTAGCCCTGATCAACAACTTCCCATCGATGACCCTCGCACCTTTTATCAGGATTTCAACAACAATTTTCTCGAAATAGCACCAATGTCGTGGAGCCAATCGGCAGGAGTAAGCAGCCAAAGGATATCTAATAACGACAATGATATCTTTTCCGAACCCTTATCGCGCCAAAGCAGCAGTACTAGTGTGTCTAGTATTGCAAGCCTAGGAACAATGGAAGGGCGTCTGTTCACCGTGCGACCTGGGATACGCGAATACTTCCAACGGTCTTACATATGGAGATCAGACTTTGAAAGAGACAAAAAGACAGGGAAACTTCGGTATAATGGTAAATCAAAGGATGGTCTCCCTGATTTATCGGGCGCGAGTGGCTGCCCTCTTGCTGTCAAAGGGAAGAGCCGAAGAACGGGAAAGGATATATATCGAATCTTTGGGTTCCAAAACTCTCAAATCGAGCATGCGAATGCTGATCAACCGACTACAGAGGAGGAAGATTGGGTGGACTTTGTCCTCACTGGAAACTTAAAGTCATACCAGAGCCTTTACCTTCCCAAGGAAGTCCCAAGAGAGTGGAGGATTGTATGGTGTAACCCGAACGGTGGTGGCACCAGAAAAATCGAAGATGAAGCCTCGAAATGGTTCAGCAGTCCTCGTAATAAAATCAGAGATCTCGTAGGGAAGGCCAAGGGAGGGCTTGGTTTACGAGACCAAGACAAGATACCCTGAAGCGTGAGACAACCAGTCTCGGCACTGAGACAACCCTGAAGTGCTGTCAATCAAACCTCCAACACTCTTAGTATTGTGTTGCTTATGTTGCATTCTTGTGGCCGGCTTTATTGGGTGCTTGTGGAACCTGACGTCATCGACGGCTTTCGATCTGCAACCCACAACACGGTCGCGCAGATCGGAAGGAGACATGCTTTTGCGCGCGCTTGGTCCCGGATTGCGGTTGTATGGTGTAGAGGTTAGCACTCCAGATTCTGATCGATCCTTAGAGCTCAGAGACTTCTGGCGACTTGGGTTCAATTCCCAATACGACCTTTACCGAGTCTTTGTAGTCTTTTGTATACATATTTCTCTTTTTGGTGTTGGTGAGCTCGAGCTTCTTAATTCGACATAAACTAGACTGGAACCCCTGGTCACGACAATTCATAACAACTTCAATATAATTGCAATATCGATAACCAAACCATGTCAAAACGATCAATCGCCTCGTTTTTCACAAAACTCCCAGAAACTTCAAAGAAACCACGCCTGTCATCACCGATTCCGAAATATAATGCTACCGATAAAGTAATGGAAGAGGAAGAGGAAGAGAAACAAGTAGAAGAATCCATCCCATCGATCCACCCATCATACCCTCACCCTATCCGCTCCCTCCCATCTCACTTACTCTCCTTCCTGGCTACATACCAACCCCCAACCCCGCGTCAAATCAAAAAGCCAGACCTTCAAATAGACAGCTACACGCCCTTCTTCCCGCCGTCCACCGCAAGATCACTCTACCTCTTCCTCCGTGCCTCCCTCCCATTCTACCGGGTAACATACAACATCAAACGCGGCGACCTGGAAACAACAGTTAAAACACCACGTTTCACTACCGTCTTTGGTGTCGACTCTCATTCTCTTTTCCTCGACCTAGATACCGACGATAACGGTCATGATGGTAATAATACCGGCGAAAGAAGGGTGTTGGTGGACAGTAAGACTAAGAAACCGATTGGGTCGTTGGGGCGGTATAGATCTTGCGTCTGTCCTCCGCGACCTATACCGCAATGTCTGGAGGTGCTCAAAAATATAGTGGAGAGGGAAACCGGCGAGGAGTTTAACTTTATACTAGTGAATTATTATGCTAGCAGTGAGGATAGCATATCGTACCGTGAGTCTTTTTGTCCCACCCAACTCACGATAATATATATAATTGTATACTATTGAATGTCTTTTTTTTTTTTTCAACTCACTGTCCATAATGGTTATTGGGTAACGTTTATACTAAGCAAATATATATATATAGACTCGGACGACGAACACTTCCTCGGTCCGAACCCAACCATCGCCTCTCTTTCACTGGGTACCACCCGCGACTTCCTCCTAAAGCACAAACAAGACAAGAATCAAACGTTAAAACTTCCCCTCTCGAACGGCGAGATGGTGGTGATGAAGGGTCCTACGCAGAAAAAATGGTTGCATAGTAGTATGTCCTCCCCACGTCTCTCCTTTCAACCCATCGAGATGACGATTTATTATTATATATATATATATTATATTAAGTATAAAAAATTCTGACCAATCTTGATTTCATTTCCAAGTGTAGTTCCAAAACGATCATCGACGGTAACAGGCAGCTGGACGAACGGTGGTAGGATAAACATCACGTTTAGGAAAGGTGTGGAGATTGCTTGTACGGGGAATTATTATCGGTATAACGTTGGTGCTGCGGGGGCTCCTGTATACCGTTGGAATGACGGGAAGGGGAGCATGGAAGTTTGGGAGAAGCCTGCCATACAAGATTGAAAATATATAAAAACTACTTGCTTATATAAGGAGTATCATTGTATATGGGACAGAGATATATAAATAAATATATTCAAATTGGCCTTTTAATTCATTCACCATTTATTATATTCCCCGTCCAAAACTCCCCTCAACATTTTTAAGAAAAAAAATCGTTTAAAAAAAAGTTAAAGAAATCCAGATATATACTTAAGTACTTAAGTATACTAGGTAACCGGGGTATATCAGATACAGATACAGATACTATAAGACGTCTTAGCTAGTACTCCGATATCCACATCAATATATACTTTAGTATATAAGTACTAAGTACTTAAGTATGTATATATATACACCACCCCCAACCGCTCTCACGCATCAGCTAAATTTATAAAAACATAAATTTATAAAGCTTTGCGAGAGGGTAGGACGTAGAGAAACGCGATGATATAATAAACTATACACCCGCCCAAAGAAAATTCGTCAACAAAAAAAAAAACTTAAAAAAACTTAAAAAAACTTAAAAAAACTTAAAAAGGCGCAGCAAAATTCAAATTTACTAGCGGACGGATAAAACTCAAACAGTTACCATATCCCGAAACTATTACCATACTATGGACTAAGTATCCTAGCTGGCTAGACAAAGAGACGGCAAATGAGAACGGGATACCAGATGAACCAACCAAACCGAACCGAAAAAAAAGAAGCAGCAATAATCGATCAAAATCACGGGTACTTACTTACATTCTCGACAAATTGGAGTGAGAAAAAATTAAAAAACCAAAAAATTGGAACGAGTGTGACGATTATGAAAGATGTAAAAAAAGGAAACTCGTTTGCAATGTCAGTTAAAATTTAAATATTCATTCTTCTTCTTTTCTTCCTCAACAAAATATAATAGAAAAAAGTCCAATCTTCGTCGACAATTATAGCATCAGACGAAGGGACAAAACAGAGATAGGTAGGCATACGGGATGGCTAAGAAACAATCGAATAAAAAAAAGAACATTACTTTTTTGAACCACATTAGTTGAGTGGTTGTAAAACGTGACCTTGGATGAATGTACAAGTGTAGAGGTGAGGGTAGGTGGTAGTAAGGTTGTTGTGTGCGACCAGAGACATAATACAGTGTGCGAATAGAATAACCCTAACAAGCGATCCAAATAGAAAAAAAGAAAACTAAGATAAAAAAAAATAGACGGACCAAAAAAAAAAAAAAGAAAGGTAGCCTAGCCCATTTCCATGAAAAATTAAAACGAAAAAGAAAGGAAAGGAAGATTACGCCGGTGTGCAATGAGTGGTAGAAATCAAATCCCGAAAAAAATGGGGGAGCCAACTGATAGAGAGAAAGAAAAAAAAGTAAACAGAATACAACTCAAATTTGTAAGCAGGAAGAACGCCTGGTATCTATGCCTGAAGGAAGACCTAAAGATATGGGAAATGAAGGGCTAAAAAAGGTGTACAAGAGAAGAGAGAATAAAGATTTCGAAGGGGGGGAGTTGTTTGGAAAGTAGATTTGTGGAGGAAAAGGAAAAGCGTAATGAAATTCTTCATTTGGATCGTGACGTCGTTTTATCGTGGAGGTGTGTAGGAGAGCTTTGGAGCCAGGTCTAATTTGTCGTGGAACTGCGAGCGGGAACTGAAAAGAGAGCCCGAAGATGGGGATGAGAACACCTCAGTGCACCCTCTCAATCTGTCGATTATAGGTCAATTCCCAATGGTTAACTCTCTTCATCACCAAGTCCATGAGCTCTACGCTAGACATGGAGAGTGTGTTGGGCACAAGAGGCTCAGCTTCTGGCTTGTCAGTGACAACCGTTACCTTGTCGGCAATACCGGAGGTAGGCGTCGACGTGGCGGACTGGGCACCTGAATTTGGCGTTTTTGTCTGATCGAGAAGGTTGAGCAGGACCTCTGTGTTTAGTGCGCCCGTGGAGGTGGCAGAGACCAGAGCACCAAACACCGTGGTCCTTTGCCTCTGTCCGACCATCTCAACCTGTTGTTTGGCGATGAAATCGGAAATGCCGGTAACGCGCCGACGCATCTCCTGGATGGTAGTTCTGGAATTAGGAAGACGAGGCTTCGCCGGTCGGTCGTGGACACCGTTGGTGTCGGTACCTTGAGCAGAAGCGTCTCTGGCCATCGCATGCGAAGAGTTTTCACCGGGATCTTCGGAAGTCCGATTGTTACGAGTGCCGCCTCTTCGTCTCTGTCGCGAACTACGTTTGTGCATCGAAGGCGTCTCCGAGACCTCTAGTGACGGGGCAGAGATGACGGGCAGAGGTTCTTCTGCCTTTGTGGATGTAGCGGAGTTTCTCGTGGGTCTGGGTGGTTCCTCTGATTGCTCTGACTCTATGATGATGTCAGCGTGAGTTACCAGCGTGATTATTGTGGTGGTGGGTGTATCGGTACCGTCTCGTCGACTGTCTCTGTCTCCTCTGCTTCTCCCCGAAGCCCTCTTGGAGCCGGACTGTGTTGATGTGGGTGCTGGAGCGGAAGGCGTGGGTGCCGCTCTGCCATTACGAGCTTTTCTACTGCCAGTAGAGTTTCTATCGGTGCTGTCATCCATTGTATGGTTGGATTCTATCTTTTCAGGAGAATCCGAGGTTCGCTGTCGTTTTGTATGGTGCCTGCGAAGAGAGAAACAAAAGTTGGAAGAAATTTGTTAGGCACTGGAAAAACACAGCGAAAAAGCGGAAATCACCATCTCCCAAGGCGGATGGAAACGGGGCAAAATTGGATCGATAGGGGAAGAAAAGAAGAAAAAAAAAGTTGAGCATACTCATCAGATGTCTCGCTGGTACCCCGCTTTCTACTCCGACCGCTGATGCTCTTTCTGTCATCGAGTCTACTTTGTTCGATGACCTGGTTGAGGATCTGTTCGTCGTAAGCTGCATCGCGTGAATTCATGGTAGAGCGTCGTTTGGTAGGGTGGTCTTTCGCAACCTCAACGCGTTCCGGGCCGAAACCAATGTAAGTAGAGTAGGTTCGTCTGCGAGTATCCAGTGTCAGTCAAGTTTCTAGCAGGGGGGCCCATCGGCGATCCTCGATGGGGAAGCGCCCGTGAGAGTCGTCGGGTGTAAATGGGTGAGTGAGTGAAAGAGGGGGGAAATAACACCTACCCTCCTTTCTTCTCGTAGAGAGTATGATTCTCCGGCTTGCACTGCTCGCAAAAGTAGTTTTCGGGAGCCAGTGCCTTATCTCTGATGCCGACACACAAGCCGTGCTGCCATACATGGCACTGGTCACACTGGATGAACAGGCCATCGGTGAGGTCAGTGTGGCTGTCGTCAGAGCCACCCTGGTATTCCTTGAGACCGCAGACACATCGCGTCTCGCCTTCTTCTTCTTCGTTCCCGGAGTAATTGTCCTCCATATCTTCATCGACGGGCTCTTCGATTTCATCGTACGACTCCGCTCGGGTGACGCCGTGCGAGTCACCCGCATAGCGAGACTTGCGGGAACGACGGGTGGACGACGTGGACGAGTGCGAAGAGTTCGACGTGTGCGAATTGCCGTGATGGGCAGCTGAACGCGCCCTGGAAGACCGTCGAGGAGACATTGCGAAAGGTTTTGAGGTCGCGTCTAGAGGGAGATCGTAGACGGAGGAGGAGGGTGAAGGGACGAGTTTGGAGAAGCGGGAAAGGGAGTGTGGTTTCGCTCGATCGATTCGAAGGTTGTAATTTTACGCAAGAACTGGGATCAGGAGTAACGGTGGATGGACAGTGTCCCGGTCTAGGTATCGTCGTCGTCTGAATGAAGCGGGAAGTGAGAGCGGAGGAGAATGCTCATCTGATCGGGTCTACCGCACAAGCCGAGGGTGATGGATTGATTTGGAGGGACCTGGATGAGCAGCACGATGGCAAGGGAGGAAGACGAAGGCGATAAGAGAGTGAAAGCCTCGGACGAGAGTAGTGGATTGAAGTAAGAGGGGTGGGAGAATAAGAAGAATTCTGAAGGGAGGATAGGAAGGAGAAGGAGGAAGATGAGGAGGAGAAAGAGGAAGCAGCAGAAGCAACAGAGAAGAAGCAGAAACGGTAATGGTGGTGGATTGTTGGTGTAGGGAATTGATGGATTGGTGGTGGAGGGGGGAAACAATTTGGTTTTCTTTGGTTGCATGACCGCCGGCCGAAAAGAACCAAAAAAAATGTGTGTGCGGACTTTTTTTTTGGTGTGGTGCTGCTGGTGCTGGTGCTTGCTGCTGCTGCTAATATTATTGCTGGAGTCTTTCTGGCTGCCCGGTTGCTCGACTTGACTAAGGCGAGTACAAAAGCACTTCTTAGTAGCTTTTTTGGCAGGCTGGCTGATTGGATTCGGATTCGGATTGGACTGGATTGGGAAGCGATATTGGATTGGCTCGCTTTTCTAGCCCCCGGTTCACTCCCTCATAACAGTATGTACTTGGTAAATAAATAAATAAATATCATCATTCATTCCCCCCAACGAGAAGCAAGAAAGCAGCCAGAGGGAGAAAAGAAGTGGAAGAACCCCAGAGTATCATAACGCTGTCCGTATAGTGTGTGTGGCTTCGAGAGAGAGAGAAAGAGAGAGAGCTGCAGGTGCTGGTTGGGAATAAACCTAGTCACTGCTTGCTGCTTGCTGCTTCTGTTTCTGCCGGTGGAGCGAGGAGGTCGAGTAGGAGGAGTAATTAATGGCCCGTAGCTCTCTTTTTCTCTCTATCTGCTCAGATGCTGCCCGCTATAACTGCAGAGGTGTCACTGATGACGGGGTTGCGCAGTAATTAGCTTGGTTCCCCATATAATAATAAACTGCTCCTCCACTTCCTGCCCAAGCATCTATAGCAAGAAAGCCCGGCTAGTGCAAGAGGGAAATAGAAGACAAAAAGGTGGCCGACCCAAGTTTTTTTCTCTTTTCGGTGGGCCGGTATGTTATCGGCGGATGCAGCAGAACAGAAGCAGGTGCTCCTCCCCCCCATCATGTTGTGCGATTATATTTCCAGCCTAAACTGTATCCAGTAAGGACCCTCCAGGTTCCGGTTACGTTAGGGTGGTCCCATCCTATCCCCCATGTACCTGCACATACCATTCTCTATGGCCGGTGACTTTCTCTTACTCTTCCAAACCGAAATGGATATGGGGACTGGGGGAGGAGGGAAGCGAAACCTTGGTCCGGATTATGTGATGTACTGTCCGGCTGTCCGTCCGTCATAGAAGTCTGTCTGTCTCCTCCTTGCTGATGCTGGTGCTGGTGCTGGTGCTGGTGCTGGTGCTGTGCTGTGCTGTGGCTGTCTGTTTTGCACTGGCGCTATATTTGAATGCAGCTTCTGGCGAAAGAGCGACAGGCCCTCACATCCTCTGCTTCTTCTTCGAGAAAATAAAAACATGGTGGGCTGAACCTGAACATATTATTAATAATACCTATTTTTCTTTTTTGCTTCTCGCTTTTTTCTTTTTTTTTCTTTTCTTCTGTCATAATCCGGAACTCGTGTCGATGGAATATGATGCATGTTTGTTCGAAGCAGAATTTCTTGTCAGACAGACACCCCGTAGACTATAGATCATATCATGCCTACCCTTCCTTCTTTCTTTTTTGTTGACTGCTTTGTGCAGAGTTAGTTAGGGTTAGTTAGCACACCCGTTTATAATTATAAGACAGAGTAAGGAAAAGGTAAAAAAAATAAAAATAAAAATAAAGAACTACTTCGATGAGGTATGTATGTAAGTAACATACATACATACGCCGTCGAAGGGGGGAAAAAGTGTCGTGAGACAATGAGCTCGAGATGAGACGATGAGATGCTGATGAATGATATGATATGATATGATGAGGAAGGTGGGGGGGTTTTACCTCGAAAGGGCCAGGCAACGCTTCATCACACCGAAAAAGATCAATCATTTTTTGTGCTGATTCTTAAAAAAATTAAAATAAAATATAGAGAAAAAATACAACTAGAAAGACTTCTCGAGGGTAGGAAGGAGGGGGATGAAGCTTGAAGAGATCGTAAAAAAAATAAGACCAGCATATTCTTGTGGTCGGTGCGGGGAGTTCGATTATCGAAAATCGAAACCGTTTTGCTTGCTTGGGACCCATTTAATCCATGACCCAAAATCGTCATCGTGCCGGCACAAACCTACAGTACATACCGCCGGGCCAGCACTGCAGGGGGTGGGCAGCCGACGCCAAGGGAAAGGCCCCAGGCTCGGAACCTTTGAAAAGGTGTGTGGAGGAAACGGGCGGAATTCCTCAATTTACGCTATTGTGGCGCATCTTTCAGCCCAAAGCAAAAGACAGGGAGGATTGGCTGGCTTCAGCACAGGTGATCCCAAACGAAGGGGAAGTCCGAAGCTGGAAAGACAACGAACGACCCGACGGAAAGGGCTGGCGGAAGGAGGAAACGTGTTGCTAAGGAGCATGGTGACCAGAGGAGAGGATCCTGTGATAAATCAAAATGGATATCAGAAAAGGATATATAAAAAATAATTAAATTATAAAAATAATAATAATAATAACAATAATAGAGAACTGTTGTGGGTAATAATGATATAAGAAGAAAGAGAGTGCCGTCGTTGACACGCGTTCCGAAAGAAAGGGAGAGAAGAGGGAAAAAAAGGGTAAGAGAAGAGGGAGCTTGAATCTTTCTTTTCCAGTTGCACCACAGAGAACGGTAGAGGGGAAGAGTGCGTCGTCAAGAGGCAGCACAGGCAGCACAGGCAGCACAGGATTTCTCAAATTTTGGATTTTGCTTCTTTCCATTCGTCGTGCCTTTTCTTTCGTTTGATCGTCTCCTTCATGTCCGTTCTTCGTCTCGGGACGAATGAAACCCGCCGTGGAAGGGCCTACAGTAGGAAATACCCCTCCCCTTCCTTGTAAGTGACGGGCCTCTCTGACTGGCTGGCTATATCGTCGAGAGAGAAAGGCTGGTTCCCTGCAAATGCAAATGCTAGCGGAACCCTCTTCATGCATGTTTTGTGCAAACAGCCGACATGACAGCATACCAGAAGAGATGTGTTGTGCGCATTCGAAGCTGAGGTGGGGCGATAGAAAGGATGCCATGGAGGAGGCTTTGAAGGATGAAGCTTAGAGAGGAAAGATGATATTTATAAAAGAGCTTATACGAAAATACCTGACCGAAGGCGTATCGGATTTGAGTAATATGATCGTAGTTGCGACCGCCCTCTCGGTGTTGCTTTAGCTCCTTCAGCGTCAGCCGTCCGCTGATGATGCTGCACCATGCCGCTGCCGCTAGCTAAGTCCAGCTGTTGGAATTTGTATTTCATATTTGAGAGAAATTGTGCGCCACAGCAGGCGCAGAAATGTAAGGCTGTATACGTGTCGAAGACTTTCTCACTAAGCTTGGCTAGCTGGCTTTCTCTCCGCTGAAGAGATAGAAGATATATATCGCACATCCAAACTGAAAAAAAAAACAGTGGTCAATGTTGCCTGACGACATGCCGACCTCAGCTCGAAAAACAGCGGCGATGCGGCATCGATCTTGGATCAAAAAAAGTCAGCAACCAGGTTCCGACAGGAAGTAAGAGGAAGATCCTACCCTCGTTCACTCACTATATATATAATAAAAAACCCCGCGAGCGAGACAGATGCTTGTGACGCTGCGGGATCCGATGGCGGTTGAGAGTCAGGTGATATATAAACTTGTGTCGATGGATGTATTTCGTGAACGGCTATGGTTCATCAAGCTAGGATCGTCTAGGTATGGTATACCGGTACTAGTTAGAGTATTCGAAATAACGAAGAAGCGGATAAAATGGTTTAACTTTTGAATAAAATAATATGAAACAGTCCTCGTCATATGCATATTCATATCAGTGGGGTTTCTTATCTTAGCTCTGACATACTCCACACCCTTTTCTCCATCTAACCTTGCTCGGTTGCAACGTTGATGACAAGAAGCTAGAAGTACTACTTAAAAACCTTTAAGAGCCGTCTGTCACCGGACAAAGTCGGCGCTGGTCAGCGTAAACCGGCTTACCGAGGCGGCCGGCGACAAGCAAACCTTTGAGTGGAAGCGAGGCAAGTAATGAGACTCTGCATCGGAATGGAGAACGATAGACTCGCAAAAGGGTAGAATCTAGGACATGTGAGGTGATGGCGAAAAAGTCGATAGCCTCGAATCGATTCGGGCGCAAAAAGTCGAGAAGGTGTGGGTTGATCTTAGGTACCATCATATCTCATAATTTTCATTGCAACCAGCTGCAACGGATGAATATATATTGAGCCATGGTTAGCTTCGGGTTTAGAATCCAACGTTAACATATATTGTCTGTATAGACTTTTGCAAATTAAAACCATCAATCTAATGGTTTTTTTCTGAATAAAGCCGTCAATATCTACCCGACATTAGGCGCGGACCGGTGACGTGACGTGACTTGATTGCCGAAATGAAGAGGAGAGTATGCAGAGCGGGACGGTCCGGGTACCGACGCCGCATATATCAGCCTACATACATGCAAGTAACTACGCAGAAACCAAAAGCTCATATCATGCGTATTTAATTAGACTGCAGCCACTCCTCTTCCTTCAAAAGCTTTCCGATCCACCCCCGAGTTTAAATTTCAAGTCTTCAACTGTTGGCAGGTCCACGGTACCGCCAGCAGCTAGAAACTCCTCCATTTCCTCACTCTCAAGTCCCAATCCAAGCAATAGTTCTTCACAAGTATATAACTCCCAGATGGAAGGTGCCAAGCCGTACATATCATCAACCAGTGTAGGCGGAATATAACGTTATAACTCGACTGGCTCCTGTTATATCGATGTGCAGAAGTAATATTAATACCCCGCCGTCTCCACTCATCTAAGATTCCTCGAGACCTCCCGGAAGCTAGTAGCCTCTAGATACTGGCCGCTCCGCTTCGAAAATCGCAGAGATGCGACGTATCACACCATCTTTGCAAAAAAAAAAAAAAACTCGCAGATTTGATATCATCGTGTACCATGTGGTAATTGTTATGGAGTCTTTCTATAATCACTTTCATCTTGTATTTAATCTCTGGCTTTTCGGATTTATTGATTGTTTTTAAAGTATTCGACGAATGGCACGGCTTTTTCCATTGCCAGGCTCATATTATGGCTATTAGGCATATATATTGAATTTTATGATATAGTCTGGGACCTTAAGCCTTAACTGCACAATTGTACAATCACCGGCGCGTACTTCCATGTCCATCTCTCGATTTTTATTAGATTGGTGTGTTTTATATAAATTTATTGCCATCCCTCGGTGCACCCAAAGATAACACCACTTAATATGGCCTACCGGAGCCGGGACAGTATGTATTATTGGATAGCTCTGTTTCTATATATATGACCTCCATTAAACAAGTCCTGGTCGATAGCGAGTTCTGGCTCAAGGTTTAGCTGGTCTTTGCGTCTCCTAGGAAATTGTATGACAATGATCTCGTACATACCCAGACGTCGCAGTTATTGCCGGGCTATAACTACTTAAATGTCTGCTTTGGTCGCTTCTCGGAGACGATTCCTTTGAGAATATTAATTAAAAAAAAATTCCTCCAACGTATATACTTTATATATATACCTCGTACGTACCTCTAGATCGCGCTATCACTCACGAATTCGAACAGCCTTTTCGAACTTTTATATATCAATCACACTTCCGGGCCTCCTTCTCTTTTCAAAGATTCTTATAATTATTATCCTACAATGTGCAACTTTTCCATTAAAAATTACGACAACTGCCGCCTCCCTGATGGCTTTTGCCATTATTTTAAAACCGTCAAACTATGCGATAGAGCTATTGCGGCTGGCGGACAAGCATGCCCAGTGAAAGAACAAGTAGAAATCCCCAGGGAAGATTCTGAATGCAACGGAGCGTCAACGGAGGTGCATTGTATACTTTGTGACGGTTTGCAGATGGAATGGGAAGCTTTAAACAGAAATAAATCAACCGAAGGGATTAAAAGCACATCTGCATGATTGACTTTTGTACGGGGTCCGGTAGTTAACAGAAGCAATGTCGATATGTTATCAGCTTTATATATATTTATAGACAAAGACCTTTGTGCTATGTGGCTGGTTTATGAGATAAGATAAAAACTATACGTACTAGTACAGCTGCACAGCGATGATATATATATAAATACATATGTTTTGTTTTGATGCTTGTTGATAATATAACCTTGTACTCGACGCTGTGGGGCCAATATCATCAGGCCTCAGGCTGTTACTACACAGGGAGCTGGTCGCTTCTTTCCTGAGATTTAAACCTTTTTTTGAATAAACTCTTGGTAGCTAAGTACTTAAGTACCTATTTATAATTGAAGAGAATGAATAATACTAGCACATGCGCACATAAGTACCTACGAGATTTCAGCTGCCTGTGTGTCCTTTTTTTTTTTTTTATTTTTGCGAGAAAGGATTAATTCTGATATTATTATTAGCTCTTCACCATCAATGGAATGTGAGCTAGGTCTGGCCTTTCGAGCTGCCAGTTTTCGTCTGATAAAGGGTTCGATGCTGAATGGAGTATAGCTTGCTTATTCGTTGTCATATTTTTATACCCGAATGCTTCGGTTTTTTTTTTTTCCACGTCCTTCCATCACACACACAAGCGGACAAAGGCGCAAGGGCAATATAATAATACTACTGTGTCGTCTTGATCGTAAAGGAATTCGAACATGAGATGCTGTGATATGGGTTTCATTGCAAACAAGAAGTAATTTGAACAAAGCGGCTGGACATTATAAATAATAAAAGAGTAATCAATTACTGTGTAACAGCCGGTTCTTCCCGTAAGATTTGAATTTGAATTTTTTATTTTTTAATTCTTTTTTTTTTCTTTCTGATTTTTCATTTTAATTTTTTTTTTGTGGCCACTGAAAGAAGAAAGCAGAGAAGGAACGGACAGACAGACAAGAACTGGCACACACAAACACCAGCAATTTATTATTATTATTATATTATTATTAATTTGGTGTTGTTGTTGTTGTTGCTGTCGTTGTTATTATCGTTATTATTATTATCAAGCAAGCAGTCAAGCAGGCAAGCAGACAAGCAGGCAGGCAAGCAAGCGGGACCTCCACCACATCCCATCAAATCAAATCACATCAGACCAATCCGTTCAATCAACCATCGTCGTCATCCCACAGCTTCCACCTCTCCTACTCCATCAACCTTCTCAACCTAATTACTCTCGACCCTCAGATGTATCCATTCTCGGACCGGAGAATCGTTCGATCATAAGATTTCAATCTCAGCCTGTACCTGTGCTCGAAGTCGTCTCAACCACCCGCACTCTTCAGCATCGTTGCAAGCGGAGCAACTTCGGCTACCTTTGTCCGTACTCGGAAATTTCACCAGCTCCTTTCACGATCGAGGTCCAACGGCATATCTCATCCCCTTCTCTTGCAAGGCTAGCAAATATACTCGCACCACGTTGAAGCATGGCAGCAGCAGCAGGGACAGCAGCAACGGGTATGGCTTTTTTCCCTTTCACACTCCCTTTCCTTACCTCCAAATCTCGACTACACCCCCCTCCCCTCTCGTTCTCATAATGCAGCACCCTGGCTACGTTTTAATTATTCTGCTGCCGTTCAATTCCCTTGCATGCACATTTCGATGACATGAAAAACCACTCCCTTCATTATAAACGTATGGTACGGATTATGCTCAAGGTCTTTTTTCTTTCTTTCTTGTCCCCGTTGGCCCTACAGATACCGGTCTGTTCAGCCCAGTGCATGGACGTCCCATCCGACCTTTACCAAAGAGAACCCTCCGAGACCGCCTCTCGCCCGAATCCTCAAAGGCCATATTGAGCCCTCCAGCGCCTCCCAATCCAACTCCGCTTTTTTATCTTCCTTATACATACCCGCCACCGCTTGGCGGTTCGTCCAGCTTTCTATCCGGACACGGTAGCCGTGAGCACAATGACTCTTCGGATGAAGACGATGTGTCAAATTCCTCCGTTGGCAGATTCAGCAACAGCGGGCACCTGGATGACACGCACGACCAAGGTTTCGGTGGACCTAATGACGGCGGCTACGATTGGTCCGAGAACACCAATAATAAGAAGAAACGCAAAATCCCAACTCCAGCCCACCCCGGTGGTGGTGGGAGTAGCGGCAGCAGCGGTGTCAGCAGCGGTGCCAGCTCAAACGGCTTCACCACCACAGGCCACAGTTATGCCACCCAATATTCTCAAACAACCGGTGCTTCTTCAACCCATTCCACTCCACGACGGTACAGATCAGCTGGAACTCAAAGATCTCCGCTCTCGAGTCTTTCCTCTGGAGGCAATGGCGGTATGAGACGAGTCAAGAGATTCCCTGGAACTCCAACTACCGGTTCGGGAACGTATCCCGAAAGGTCGAGTAAATCTCCGAGTGCTGGTGGTACAGAGGAGGTACCAAACACACCAGACAAAGAAAACCGCATCGACAGGCAAGGAGGCATAAACGCCCCGACATCTCCATTCACCTTCAAATGCGACTCTCCAGTTGCCGCCAACTTGGCGTATTCCCATCCTCCGCCCAACATTGGAGCGAACTACCAAAGATCCATGTCAACGGTGGGGACCCAGACGTCCCCCAACATGTCGGGTGGTAACGCTTACCCACAGCAGCAGAAAAAGAAGAGCGCGGCGAGGGCAGCTGCCAGGCGAGAGTTTCTCCAGCAGCAACGTCTTAGGCAGCGGCAAGCGAGCGGGAACAAGGGCGAGATTTGGATATGCGAATTTTGCGAGTATGAAGCGATCTTTGGCCAACCACCCGAAGCTTTGATGCGACAGTACGATATCAGAGATAGAAAAGAGCGAAGAGAACGCAAGGAGGCCGAAAACAGAAGACGGCGAGCGGAGGAAAGATTACAGCGGAAGGGCAGGAAAACGAGCACGAAGAATGGCAAAAACAAGCAGCACGTTCACAACGCTGCTCATATCAACTCCCACAACGCCCCGCCTCCTCCACCTCCTCCCAGTCAAACCGACTCTCAAGGCACTCAATCCGACCATACTCCAATCCCATCGGCCACCGCCACACCAGCGTTAAAACCTCAAAAGCATAACCATCATCACCATCACCATCACCATGTGCACGGCGAAGGGTGTCAGCACGACCATCATCATCACGATTACAGCGGCGGGACGGCGTATAGGAATGGTCACGGTGGGACATGACTCGTACGTTTTATGGAGCGATTCTCCGTTCTAGTGGCCATCCTCCATGTCTGTTTCTTGGTACTCGTTTTTGTTAAACTGTTGGTTTATTTGCGATATGCTGGTGTGGATAGTTCGCATGGCGTCTTGGATTCTGCATGAGTCGCATACCGCCATCACCTTGCCCTGTTGCTCTGTTTTCTTATTGTTGATTTTTCCCCCCCCGAAGTTTTAAGTGTCACGGTGGAGTTTTGAATAGTATTTCCTTTGTTTTCTTCTGTCGGCATACCTCTTGAGCTTTCGAGCTTGTTCCTTTTTTCCTTTTGTTGGCAGTACGAACTCATCACCACTCATGCCCCCCCTGGATTATCGATCACTGTTGGCTTTTTTGGTATTATTATATCCCTTCATCCCACCACCCCATCCCCATCCCTGTATGAACATTGTCTGGAGTAAACTTTGGAAGAAAAAAAAAAGTATCGAATGTTTCCCTATCCCAGGTTTGTTCCCCTATCATTTTTATTACTATTACGCATTCTCCGAGTGTGCTACTACTCGGAATTTAAGTCTAGTTTTCGACAAGAGTAAGTAGCTGGACACTTTTTGTGAACGACTATCTCGAGAAGTTTGGCAGCTTCCTTTTTATTTTTGGTTTTACTATTTTTAAGACCCCGAGATTATATATATTCAACTTGTTTTGCCACGTTCTCATATTAACCAAACGGTTATGGGAATATCGAAAGTGGAAACTTGTCCATTCTCAATTTGATAATTGGTTGAGATGGACTTTATTTGCTTCTATGAAGAGGATGAGAAGCAAGTTACGAAAGAGAAGGATCAAGAAAAGAAAGAAAAAGAAAGGGAAGAAAAGGATGGCTAGTTGGTGGTAACCAAGGTTGTTATGAAAAAGGAAGATGGATTTGAGATGGGATTGACTGGCCTTCAAAGACTAGGATTTATAACTTATAGAAACTCTTTTTTTTTTTAACGAAATATTGAATGAGAATATGATGTGAGATGAATGATATGAAATCGGGTTGTAATTTATGGAATATGAGATGTGATATTCAAATTCAAATACTTCGTCGAGTTGAAGAAAGGAATGAAGCTCGTATTGATATATATTTTGAATGAATATATTATTATTATTAATATATTATTGTTTGTAAATTTAGTGATTCTCGTTCTGGCTGTCTGTCTGGCTGGCTGCGGGAAGGTTAAATGGGATTGGGGATATTCTAGAAGGGCCCGTTTTAATGCAAGTACGGCACAAGCACCAGCAGATTCCCCACTCACGCACCACGCACACACACCATGCATACATAAGTAAGTACTTAAGTACTTTATATTGCGGATTTTCCAGCTAGCAGGCAGCCGGCGGGGATTTAATATGGTTATATATTGTTGTCACCCGATTTACCCCGATGGGATATTATTTAAGTACTTAAGAAGTATGTAGAACTAAGAAAATTCTGCATTTTGTCAGCCTTTCTCCGCTTTCCCATTTATACTTACCGGTAGACGGTAGTGTTCTATTTTCGATCTCGGAGAGAGAGAGAGGAGAGATTACCAGGTGGAGACGGCTGTCTGGCGCGATTTTGCCGACGGGACTAAATTAATTGTTTTAAAGCTAGCTTAGCTGAGATCTGATATCATCAGAGCTGCATACTTACTTACTACATCCCCACCCGTTCTTTCTCTCTTCTGGGTTCCGATTGTCTCTCTATTGTTCTTCTTCCCTTTTTTTTTATTTTCTTGTTTGTATAAGTTTTTTTATTTATTTTGGTTGGCGCAATCGATCGCATATTCTTTTTTCATTGACATCTATATATATTAGCTATTAGAGGCATATAGCTAAGTACTTATAGTTATATAGAAACCGCAAAGGAAGGCGCAACGGACCTTTCTTTTTAAATTCTTTATCCTGGTGGGATACCGGGACCGGAATTCAAACCGCAATCTAGAACCACGGGAACGAAGCGGTTTCATCCAGTCTCTCTTACGGACGACGTTTCAAACAGATTGCATTAGTCTGGTAACGAACACACTCTTCATTTTTTATATATTCGGAGATATATATATATATATATATATATATTCTGCCGTCGATAGCGCGATTCGGGCTCCCCTTTTTGGATAGATTTGTAAGTGAACCTTTTCTTTCTATCTTTATACGTATTCGCTCGAGTACGTGCGGGAGTGGTCAGGTCAGGTCAGGGCGGGTGCAGCGCTGCAGCTGGCGTCCACGTCGACAAATCCCCCATGTTATGTTTGTTTGGCATGTGGTCCAATCGGAGAGGATAACATGCATGCCTTACTTACTTGCAACTTAGCTTGTGCGGTGGCCATTATATTACGTACATTGCCTTTGCATGTATGTATGTACTGAAGTAGACATATAATAATATTATTGAGACGACTGATTTCAGAAAGATCGTGTCGGCGTGATAATGGGCATTGGACGCATACTGACTCGAGTTGAGGGTGTATATCAATTGGAAGTAGTTGCTTGTTATTATAATTCGTGGCCGTCGAGCGGGTGGCTCTTTTTTGTTGTTTGACTCGACAAAATAATAACATCATCAGAAAAACACCATCGTCATCATCCATCATCCATCATCATCCATCGTCCTTCCCTCTTCCTCTCATCATCACCACCACCATCACCACCACCACAGCCACAGCCATCGCCATCGCCATCGCCATCGCCCTCCCGTCTATTCTATCCGACTCGCTGTAGCCTAGCAGCTCTTCTCCTCTCTGTCTCTTCCATCGCATCGTCACCGGCCTGTCTCGCTCTCTTATCGCGACATTCAAAAGTTTCCACCCCCCCCCTTCTGGCATATCTCTCTCCCCACCTGCATCATTCCCATTCCGACGGGCCCATTTTATTTTTTACGCGACTAAAGAAATAGATCACAAGCAAAACAACCATCCTTTTCCACCCTTCCAAAAGCAAGCTTGCACACCTGGCGCGCGCGATTCGCCTCTTCTTCCCCTCTCATCCAATCTCGCTACGCTACGAAAATCCAACAGCATCGTCGGGTCTTTTTCCCCCTTCCTCCCCACATCTTCCCGGGTTTCCCTCCGTCGCGCGACTCCAAAAGTGAAGGCCTTATTCGCCCTTCTTCAACCTCGACAATTCTCTCGCTGATCCTTTTTCTGATCGCTCGCCCCCCCCCTAACGTTGGTTCACAACCCGCGCGACACAAACACTCAACATATACACACCCACTCACAAACCGCTCCGATCACAAGCCTCCGCTTCCGGTTTATTATTTGCCATTCTCCCGCATCGCACGTGCCGTGTTTGTTCTCCCTGCTGATTCTTGTGAGAGGGACGGGAGGGAAAATAATAATAATAATAATAATAGAAGGACTCCATAGGGGGAAAATAAAGTGTGTGTCAT
This sequence comes from Arthrobotrys entomopaga, assembly GCA_012184315.1. NCBI lineage: Eukaryota > Fungi > Ascomycota > Orbiliomycetes > Orbiliales > Orbiliaceae > Arthrobotrys > Arthrobotrys entomopaga. The sequence goes on from LDDX01000025.1 coordinate 831,108, forward strand.
TGTGTAACATTGGCTCCGAGCCGATCTTGGGCAAAGAAAAGAAAACCCCGGCCGGCTACGATCCTTTTCTTCCAGGGAAAACAAGTCGGGTGCCAAATATCCATCCATCTCTCTTCAACATATTTCGGACCTAATCTTTCATTTTTGATTTGATATATTTTTTTCTCTCTTCTGGTTCAATATACTCCGTCGTCGAGAGGCAAGGACAACAAAGCGGACTGTCGTCATAATTATCTCGAACACCGGAACAATCTTTCTTGAGAGATTAAACAACCACGTTTTTCTTTCTTTCTCTTTTTCCTCTTCCGATTTCTACTTCCTACTCCACCCGAACCGCCTATCGACACCCAACGACGTCATTTCATACACCACCGTATACGGCGCGCGAATAAACAAAAACAAAAACATTTAACCCGAGTCTTGGAGCGGGGTAACCTTTGGGAGGGCTTTTTGGAACGGAATCGACACCGGAGGCGGTTATATGCTCTTTCGGCCGTATATTCAGTTAGGAAGGATAATCCGACAGGCAGGAGAAACAGGGAAAAGAATCCAATACAAGCTTAGGAATCCACGTATTCAGCACACATTCGACATTCATCCCACATCTTCTTACGGTTTCGATTTCGATCACAGCAAGATCTGAAAAACACCCCACCCACGAGACTGCAATAAAAAAACCAACATCAAACTCTCGGTGTGGCAAAGAGGTCTTGAAGATATAGCAATCTCGGGCTTTCTCTTGGACACATATTTCTGCCAACAATCGCATACCTCCGTACGGCCACTTTTTTTTTACGAAACACCCGAAATTTTCAATTCCTCTCACTTTGGGATTTTAATCCCCTATTAGGACGCCTTGATTATGGCACTGGTTGTGCCAAACCCACCGACACAACCGCGACGAGTAAAGGTTTACGAGTTACGGAATAATGATTGGTTCGATAGGGGGACGGGATACTGTACGGGACAGGTCTTGAATGTAGGTTTTTTTTCTCTTCTCTCCTCCCTGGCTATGCCGCGAGTTCTAGCGATTTGTTTTTGGTTGAAGTGGTGGTGGGAAAGGCGGGGTGTCTGACAGCGCTGGAGCTTTTTTGTTTACTTTTCGCTTGACATGTGGGTGGGATGGAAGTGGCGTATATGATGATCACATGCGCATTGTGGCGGCTGGGGGCAAAAATGGCTGATACTTGGAACTCTTATCGTAAAAATAGGATGAGCCGCACATACAAGTTAAATCTGAGGAGGAGGAGGACAGACTCCTATTGGAGACGAGAATAGTGAAGGATGACGGATACCAGAAGCAACAAGAGACCCTAATCGTATGGACGGAACCCAATGGCACGGATATGGCGCTTAGCTTTCAAGAGCCGGAAGGGTGCGCCGCGATATGGTAGGCTGCATTTTCCCGCGAGAGTGGTCTTGGAATGTTTGCTCTATGTGGGAACCCTTTCTTACTGAACCCAATTGTACAGGGATTTCGTCAACCACGTTCAGAACCGGATCATGTCCTTGTCTAGTGCTGGTATGAGCCTTTTCTTTTTCTTTTTCTTTTCTTTTTTGACCCCGGTGAATCTGTGGATGTGAGAGCTAATGTACACGGTTGAGCTAATAGACGACATTCTATCCGATGACAATGAAGCCTTATTATATACGGTCAAGCTACCGAAACCGGAACTCAATATCCTCGCCAATATCGAAAATATGATGCATACCCTTACGATAAACGCAGCAGGGCGGGACTCACTGGCCAAGTTTATCATTAATGATGATTATATACAAAAGTTGGTGCCGCTGTTGGAAACGGCGGAGGATATGGAGATGCTACCCGAACTGTTCTCGCTATGTCGGATCATGAAAATAATAATACTATTGAATGATTCAACGATAATAGAATATATTGTCACGGATGAGGTTGTTATGGGGGTCGTGGGGATATTAGAATGTATGTGACGCCGGTTAAAAAGAGCAAGGGATGATTGAAACCAACTAACCGTCCGAATTTAGATGATCCTGACTTTCCCACACACAAGGCCAACCATCGGACGTATCTTGCCGACAATACCCGTTTCAAAGAAGTGGTGCCGATCGATAACCCGGATATCAAAAAGAAGATTCACCAGACATATCGGCTGCAGTATCTCAAGGACGTTGTGTTAGCTAGGATACTGGACGATCCAACCTTTTCCGTTCTCAACTCCCTCATCTTCTTCAACCAAGTCGACATTGTACAACATCTCCAAAATAACGGCGCCTTCCTAAAAGCTCTCTTCGATCTCTTCTCCTCAGAACCGTTGCCTCATGATGAAAAACAGCGGAGAAAGCACGGCGTACAGTTCCTCCAGCAATGTTCATCGATAGCCAAAAATTTGCAGGGGCCGAGTAGATCTCAGCTCTACGCAAACTTTATTCAGAACGGTTTATTCAACGTCATCGACTATGCGCTGCAAAGCGATGATCCGACTACCCGAATCGCCGGCACGGAGATTCTCGTCTGCATGATCGACAACGACCCGCTTATGATGCGAAACTTTATCTTTCAGCAGATAAAAGACAAAACCAAGCCTCTTACGGATACGCTAATAGAATTGTTGCTCTCCGAGCAGGATATGGGGGTCAAAGCGCAGGTTGCAGATGCTATCAAAGTCTTACTGGATCCGAACCAAGTGCAACCTTTGGAGCTCGGTGCTAAAATGGGCGAGATGGGGAATGTGATGGTTCGGAGGCCGACGGAGGATGTGCACACCGAAGTATTCTTTACGAACTTTTACGATACGAGTGCGAAAAAGCTATTCAAACCGTTGTCTGATCTTGAGGGCAAGTCGCCAGGTAAGGTTTTTCTCGTATTAAAATACATGAAGTGGATGCTAATGGGGGTTGAACGTAGTGAAATTTTTAACACCACATGAATCTGCATTATATACCCATCTGCTCGAGCTTTTGTGTTTCTTTGTCCGCCATCATTTATTCCGCAACAAGTACTTTATTCTCAGCGAAAACCTAGCGCCTAGGGTTGCGCAACTTCTCACCGCCAGCGAGAAGTTTGTCCAGCTTGGTAAGTTCGCATTCACCTTAGCTATACTAAAATATTTTGCTAATAGTATTTTTGGGGAATTGGTATAGCCGCGTTAAAATTCTTCCGTGCCTGTGTCCAACTCAACGACGAATTCTACAACCGCCAGTTGATCAAGAACAGGCTATTGGAACCTATACTCAACATTGTAATTGACACGATGCCGAAGGATAATCTCTTAAACTCAGCGTGTCTTGAATTCTTTGAGTATATCAAGCGTGTATGGCCATCTTTTCTCCCTCTGGATAATCACGAATCTCCTGTAAGAAAGAAAGCTAATCACAATCGTGAATAACAGGAAGGTATAAAACTGCTGATAAATCACCTTGTCGAACAATACCGTGAAAAACTCCAGGATATAACCTACGTCGACACATTCTCCTCATTAGTGATAAAATACGACCAGTTGCACGACACGACAGTGCCGTTTACGAACGACGAGGACGCGGTGAATAGAAATGCTATGAATGGTGGGAAGCGGTGGGATGGGTTGAAGGACTTGGATGCGGCTGAGGAGGAGTACTTTAACGGATCGGATGAAGATGAGGATGTCGCGGTGGAATATTCTACGGTTGAGAATAGCGGGAAGAGGTTGAAGACCGGCGGGAAGACACCGTCGTCTGTTGCTTCCTCTGTTAATACAACCGGGGCTGCGAGTCCGGCGGGGAGTGTGAAGAGTTTGGTTGATTATCCTGATGATGAGGATGAGGATGCGATGGATACGGAAGATGGGAATGGAGTTCCTGCTTCCGCTACTGCTGGAAAAGATGGAGAGAGCAGTAGTACGGCTACGAGTGAGGTGGGAGTTGAGAATTTGAATCTAGGCAGTAGAGCTAGTAGTGTTGCTACTAGTACGGACGGAGAAGAGGGGGCACATACGGCTACAGGGGATGATCATGTGATGACAGGGTCGTTACCGCCGACACCGGACCGGTTGAGTGAGAAGAGAAGGAGAGAGGAGGAAGCCGAAGATGACGGGATGGAGAGGTTGTTGAGGAGTACGAAGAAGAGGAGCCCGAGTATTGGGAAGAAGGTCATCTCTGCGAATCTAGGGGGTGGTGCTACAACTACAACGACCACATCGGGGAAGAAGATTTCGATAAGTTTTGCGGCGAAGGGAGAGAATGGAAAGAAGAAGGGGGAGAAGGATAAAGATAAAGAGAAGAAGCAGGAGGGGGAGAAAGGGATGGTTTAAAATGTTTCTTTTCTTCTGGGTTTTCTAAGCAATCTCGGGATTAAGGTTTTTGGGAAATTATATTGGGCCTTTTTTTTTTTGGTTCCCCGTTACCGTTTCGATCAATCGATCGATCGATCGAATGTTGGTTTGTTATAGGTCATCCTGGGTGGTGGATTTGAGCTCGATGCTCATTTTTGTCGGTAATGGAAAGAAAACGTACGTACGAGTAGACTGGCCCGGCGCAAATACGACATTCCTTCTTCTTCTTTTTACACACAAACTTGCCTTACATTCCTGCATTTCATAATACAAAGGGTATCATGCATGTTTCTTATGTTACATACTTTTTTTTTTAACAACCCTCTTCTTTTTTCTTTTCTTTTCTTTTTTTTTCGTTCGCCGTCGAAGTTTTAAATTTGATAACCCCTATGAAAGACGGGCATTGCGATCATGGCGTTCTTTGAACTTGCTTATCCTATTTTATTTTTTTTACATTTATTTTTTACTTTTCTCTTTTATTATATCGATTTTGCATTAAGTGGCTTGATCAATTCAAGAGCTCCCTTTTGTATCGTATGGCAGGTTTTTATATTATGGATATAGCTAGGATGATACATTTATATATTTCGGGGTTCTTTTTTCTATATATTCTTATATATATCTCGACTTTGATTATTTCAAAAAGGTATCTTAACACATAAGCATTAAAATATAAATATAAATATATACAGTCATAATCATTTCACTCTTCGCGAGAGATATGTTATGGTGTTAAAAATTTGATTGATTGATTAATCGACTCTCGTAGGAATCTTGTTAATCCCCCTCTTCCTATCCTCCGCCGGAACACCATACCGATACCCGACCTGTCCCACAACCGCAGGCCGTAACCTAAACCTAAACCTCTCCGTCTCCACCACCTTGCCCCCATTCCTCCTCTTCTCCATCGCCTCCCTCTTAGCATTGATAGCTGCAATCTCATCCTGCTCCCTCCGTGCCTCCCTCGCAATCATCTCCTCAACGGGTACTCTCTCCAGCTTCATCTTCTCCACACCGATGAGTTCACTGTGAGGCATGCGGATATCAGCGGGGAGGATACCGAGCGCCTTTGCGGCGTCTTGACGGTTGAAGGCCATGGATTCGGGGACGGAGAGGAAGAGTTGGTTGTTTGTCGCTGGGTGGATGCGTAGGTCTGTTATTGATTCGTGGTGGGGTTGGCCTGGTTTCCATTGTGTTATTGGCATCATTGCGTGGACGCGGGTTTGGAGAACTGTTGCTAGCGGACGGTTCTATATATCCATCCATTTTACCACCCCCAGGTCAGACTCATAGGTTAGTTTAAAGTGTTAATAGTTTTATCAAAAGAGTTTTGTGAGAGAGAGTGTGTATGATGGCTATGACTTGTTGTGTGTCAGACTGTTGGGACCCATAGTTTATAACCATGTGTTTTTTTGTTTTGGTCTTATAGACTAATCGAAATATTTTTAATGGAATCATCATATTCATAGCATAGCCGCTTTTTTTTTAAAATACTTTCTTACGGTATAGTGATAGTATAGTAGTAGGGGGAAGAATTATTCGTTTTTTTTTTTTTTTTTTTTTTTACTTACCGTTTCGATCCACTTTCTCTCAATCTCCTTCAACCGCACTACAGCCGCCACCCTCTCCAACTCGCAATTAACCTCAGCGGATACCCTCCGTATCGACCTCCCTTCCCTCACACGTTGATAAATCTGCTCTCGAAACTCGGTTGATATCGCAGGGTGGACTTTATACGCTGGATTCGTGGGGAACGGGGACATGCTCGTGTTCTTGGCGACTTGTTCCCAATCTACCAAGTTTGGTTGCAATTTTCGCGGCCGTTTTACGAATCCTACCGCGTTGGGTTTACCCGCCCCCCCGCCGCTACCGCCTTTTAACAGCGGGAGAGGGGGCTTGTTGTATTGTATGTAGACGGGGATGTTGTTCTGCGGGGAGGGGACGTTGAGGCGGCCTGCGTGGTTTTTGAGCCAGTCGATGAAGCCATTGCGGGTGCCTGGGGTCTTTTCGAAGCGTGCTCGGATTCGGGCTCGGGTTGGGGTGGAGGTTGAGAATTGGCGGGAGGAGAGGTAGAGGTGGTGGAGGGGGAGGAGGTGTGGGAGGAGAGGGGAGGATGAGAAGGGTTCAGCAGAGATCACATTTGTGGGAGGGGTGAGACGGCAGGGCCGTAACCGTGGCGGCATTGTCTTGGGTATGTGTGATTTGAGAGCGTACGACCCGCGGACGTCAGAGGGTGATGTCGTCGTCGTCGTCGACGTCGAGGGATTCGAACGTGAAGGAGAAAAATGGATGTTTTGCGGAGGTTGTGGGTTCTCTTTTGAATGCAAATTTTGAGTAGGCTTGTTGGAGCCAATCACAGCGGTTTGTGTTGCAGACGACGTCCGGGGTTCATGCATGCAACACAAAACTGAAAAATATTATTGCAACTTCAACGTATGCAATATATCCGGCAGGGCTGTCGATTTGTGGCTGGCTCGGAACATGTCGGCATGGAATCGAATGACCGGTTTGAAAATCTATAACTTCTGAGATTATATCCAAGATCCGGCTACTAGAATCAGTCTCATATCGTTGTCGAGTTACGACCATACGAGTTGACTGCAATGTACGCATGCGTATCGTCATTGGTAAAATAGTCAATTCGAACCGATTGATCAATAAGTTTCTAATCCGTTCGTCATTGCAAATTATAAAGTTCCTACTGCTAAATCGGTGGAACTTTGCAATGGCCGTATACACATAAATCAATAGAACCTCTAAGAAATTGTGGCTATGGACTCGATCGAGCTCGAACTAGCTACTAGCATTGCCTCAAAATTTAAAAAGCAGAGCTAACTCCAGCGCCCTCCCTCCAGTAGGCTTGCTGCATGGATACAGCCTTCCAACGTCGAGCTATACAAGCTCACAGAACGCTAGAGCCGCAGAGGGTAGTGACAGCCCGACGACGGCGGTGCGATGCGGGCGAGAACCCCATCGTGCATTAAAATTCATGCAGGTGACCGGGATCCACGCGTAGTACGAAAAGTTAGTCTACAACGGCTAAAAAATTTCGTTCAAAAGTTCCGATATATGTCATGTTTCCCAATTCGAAACTACTCCAGTCAAATGTTATATTTCTGGGCTGGATTAGAATTTACAGGAATCCGTTTCCATTCGGAGAAAACTTATTGGTGACGTTTGGGGATGCCATCAATCGAGACATTTAACATATTCTTTTTTTTTTTTGACTCAATAGAAAACTGCTAGACCGAATGTTTGTTTTTTTTCTGGCGCACGTAGTAAAATTAAATTCTTAAGAGGATTTTTTTTTTGTAGATTGTTTCTATTTTGTTGATGGCGATGCAGTTTCCGCCGAACGGAATTGTATTCGAATGTTCGAATGTTCGATGCCGACGGCTCAAGCGTAAGCTGGGATGTAGTAAATTAAATATGCGGGCTCAAATATGTTGTGCATTTGACGCTAATTGAATGCTCTCATGGGAATCACGTTTCTTTTGTTCAGTTAATGTCGCCGATATTGATATATTGTTCATTTCTATTCTATTTGAGGGGCGAGAAGATCTCGAAGAGATAGCATTGCATATTGCATTATCGATCAGTCATGCTACTGATTATCAGTCTCGAACAAACAGAACATTCGACAGCCTTAATGTTTAAGAAGTTCTTGATTATCTGTATTTTAAATTTTCTGGATTCTATAATTTAAAAGGCTGGGGAGAGTTTTGTTTCGTGGTCCGTATCATGCTGGTCAGTTGTTTTAGAAACAGACCACAAACCAACATGTCAACAGCGAGCTCTAGTTTCATCGCATAGGATAGGTCTAGCTAGGACGAGATCCGATATCAAACCGAATTATAAGCTAGGATCATGATTCCGACATTTTATTTAAAGATATATTTTTCGAAGTCAAAAAACTTTGAAGGTTTGTTAATATTTCACGTCCTATAGGAGCATTGCGCAATATTGCTTTGATGAGTAAATACACCGGCAGTCATAATTCTTACCAGAGAAATATCCCAAAACTGTAGCTGTATTTTCTGCAGGTGTAAACTATACTAGTTGCATTCGCCAGCCCGGCGCCATACATGCATATTAAAAAATCCCCAACCAACTGCATTTTTACACTTCCAAGCGTGCGGTAGGTAGGACTTTTTTCCTTGTAAAATGTAACACTGTCGGCATGGACCCTCACACCATTGTAGCGGATTTACCAGTTTCGAATACAAAGAGGTTATGTGCAGCCGTGCTCAAGATAGAAGTGGGGGCCGACTGTGACCGGTCTGGCGGACTCAGAATGTCGGATCCTCGCTATACAGTTGGGACGTATATCGGCTACCGCACGCGGAAGGGCAACGCCAACCTTTCGTTTAGCATTTAGCGGCCACCCCCATGTTCGTGTCAATAAATTACAGGGTAACCATAATTGTATTAAGGGATTTTTTTTTTTTTTTTTTTTTTTTTTTTTTTTTTTGTTGGTCTGTCGATGTTTAGTAGTAGGAAAAACAAAAACGGCGTTAGAATTAGATGTTTAGGAACTAGTACTAGCTAGTCCGTTCGTTCTCCCAGCGCTGCTATAACGAGGTCAGATGTGATCTGTCGAGTCTGCTTAATGTGAATGAATGCGTCCATGCATGCACCCACCGGCTACTACGTTCATATAATATAGCTTGGGGAGGCTCCCTCTTTTTTTATTTTATTTTTTTTTCTCTCTTTTCTCCCAATCGTCGACACAATTAATTGTTCTTCGACTTGCTAGCTGTCCATCATTGGTTTCTCTCTTAGCTTCGATGCATGGCGTTTTAACACTGAGTGGGGGAGCCATCTGCCGCTTTCGACATTCGTAAATTTGTGCGGCAAAAGACAGCCTTTTGCTTCCGGCGACCAACGCGACATTTCCAACATTCCTCAGCCCGCCGTTTTTAACATTTTTATAATTTAAAGAAGAAGGCTTTTCCCCCTGCTGAAATAAATTACGAAATTTAAACATCGGGTCAGAAGATATCGATAAGGAACGGTGACGGAGACGAGGGAGGAACCGGTAGACCCGTGGCATTTGCATATTTTTCCTTTCCTTAAAAACCATTTTCTTTTTACATTCTTTTCATTCTAAAACTATTCCATCCATTCATTCTTGGGACTTTTCGGGTACCTGTTTTTTTTTTTTGACTTGATAGGGTATATATATACGTACGATGGGGTTTGCTGAGTGGCCTCTTGGTAGCAAATATGCGTAAGTTTGATATCAGAATCTCAAATTTATAATTAATAGTTCATCTCACTAATGAACTGTAGACTTATAGGAGGTATTGCCGTGGGCGGCACGATACTTTTAATCCTCGGACGATATTTTTGGTTGAGAAGAAGGTATGAATTCATTCTAAAGACTTTGAAATAATAATATTCAAGATCATTGGCTGAGATATCTAATTGTTATACGTATAGACAAGCACAGAAGTTCAAACATGTATGAGATATATTCGAATATATCCGATCCAAATCAACCAAGCGCGAATAAAGACTGACTCTCTATCGAATATATACAGCGTGCGATCAATAGGAGTATCGAAGAACCTATAAATGAAAAATCAACCTATGAAACCCACCCACCCCGAGTCTCAACCTTCGCTATAAGCGGCCCCCTTATCGACGAAGACCATAAAGAAGAGTACGCCCGAACCGCCAGTCTACTCCCCACCGTACCACCAGCGACACAAGCCCACCCCTCCTCCTCTTCGACAACCCCAAAAAGACCACACCCCTCAGAAATGCGCCAACGATACGCCTCAACTCTCAGTTTCGTCCCTACAGAGTTCAACCTCGCCCTGAAATCCCCAGTGCTCAGGTCCCCTGGCTCCCTGGAGTCACCGGTAATCCACTCCCCGCAACCGCGGTCGCCGGGACTTCACCCCCCGTTTTCCTACATCGACCTGGAAGAAGACGAGCACGAGGCGGTATCCAAGCCAGAACTCGCGAAATTGAAAAACAATCCGAAAAGAGCACCGAGTCGGAGTCCCGTTGAAAGCCCCGTTGAAAGTCCGGTAACGGGAGAAGGAGACCTCACCATCCGTGTTCCCAGACTCTACGAACCTCCCAGCCTAGCATACGGTGCCGCAGAGGTACCCTACTCCCCACCGAAACGGGTATTCCCCAAATCGAAGAAACACTACGAACCAGCTGTCTCGCTACAACGAAAGCGACAATCAGGAGATGCCGCCGCGCTGATGCGTAATAAATCCAACCAAAGCAATGCGAGTTCAGCACGTAAGAGTCGTCATCGGGGTGCTCGAATCTCGGGATCTAGTGCTAGCGATTGGGTTGATACCCTCACCATGGTCGATGATCAGGAAAGTGCACCGCCGTCAGCGATCTCGAGTACGGCTGATATGATGCCGGTTATGAGCGAATCGTCAACCGCGACGACATCGGGATACCGTAAATTCATCCCTCACCAGAATCGTGAATCTTTGATGGTTCCATCGTCGAGGGGTTCCAGGGCGGGTGGTAGTATCAAGAGGACAAAGTCGCAGAAGAAGGCTGCGAAGGCGCAAGCTAAAGCTGCCAAGTCTGGTGGACATCTCGCTAGGAATAACGCTTTGATTGCGGGCGAATTGGCAGCGATAAAGGATACAGCTAAGAGAGCGAGGAGTAAGTCGCCGTTTAAAAATCTGTCGATAAGTGGGGGTAAGAAAGTAGATGAGGAATAAATGAAAGGGTGATCTCAAAGGACAAGCAACTTAGCCCTTCTATTGAAATGAGAAAGAGTTAAAATATAAAAAAAAGAGTAAATTTTTGCGATTCAGGAACCCGGGTGGACCATAATGAGCTTGGTCTAGATATGTAAGGGTTCTTTTCATTCGCGATGTTTACTTGATCAAGTATATGATTTTTTATAAGAGTACACGCATAAATACAGCTCTAGATTTCCACATAGAGTCACACCAATGAATGCATATCTGGAGTTTGGAATGTTTTGTAGTTACTCCGAATCCAACAGCTAGCTATCCATCCATAAATACATCAATCATCTTCGGCACTTATATTTCAACTCTTTTTTATAAATAATAACATTCACTTTCCATCCACGGCTAAAAAGAATTCACACAAGCACTCGAGCAAATAAACATATCTACTTTCTAGGAAGGTAGGAAGGTGAAAAAGGAGCCCTTCGCTTTGAAGGCTAAAAAAAATTGCAAAAAAGAATGGTTTTAATCGATGCGTCTGCCGGGAATCGAACCCGGGGCTCATCGAGATAGCTAGCGTTCAACCTTCGGTTATGCTTGGCAACGATGAATTTTACCACTAAACCACAAACGCTGATTGTTGAAATCCGAGGATCAATTATACATTATAGACTTTTGTTGAGCGACGGTGACCCTGACTGATATCTGGATCAATGAATTGACCCATCTCGGGCAAACATAAACACAGTATATCATCGCAACATGATACTAGGCAACTCAAAGTAGAGATAGGGTGTACGATATCCTATTCTTTTTAGCCTTAATATGCATAATGGTTGTGTATCTATAAGTAACGTCGACAAGGTTCCTTCGAACGCCGCCATGCTGAGATATTGCGTTGCGTTTGCCAATTTTCGAACAATCCAACAGTTGTTCGCAACACCCATTTCGAAAGTCAAACATCTTCAACCTCCTGACTCAACTTCATCAAAAATGCTGCAAAAAAAGTCCAAAATTTGCAAAACTTATCCTCTATAATCATATCTAATGTCCCTAACCAGAGAGGCAAGCATAATTATACAGGCATCACACTGATATCAAACTAGTTTATAATAAGAAAAAAAATAATAAAAAAAAACTTTCAGCTACTCTTTGTTGAAGCGTGTCATCCTTAGTGCAGGGGCCATGCTAATCTTCTCTGTATCGCTGTTGATAGGAAAGAAAGGAACATGTTAGCCATCAGGTTCGAAATCTCGCGAGGATGGATGATGCTGTAAACTTACTTTCAAATTGACCATGTGACCCGAAGGTCAAAATTCTGGTTGTGCTTTGTGGTATAAGAGGGTGGTGAAGCTTTCCGGTTGAGGAAGTGACATGATCTTGGGATTTTAAAACCCTCGAGCGCGAGCCTCATCCCCTTATTGGTTCAGTAAGAGATGACAAAAACCAGTCTGGGGACGCTGACAAAAACAAAGTCTGGAGAGGCGTTCGCGTAAACGCTAGAATGTTCGCGTGTCTTGATGACTGTTCTCTTGAGGATTTTGTAGAAAATGGTGGATCCTTGGGGATTACGAAGAACTTGGATGACCAAATTCATGTTGTGAAATACTCGGATCTGATATTTTATTCTTCTTAGCTATACGATAAGCCTTATATCTTTTCTTCATATGATCCATTGATCATTCTTGGAAACTTTCGAGTCGCAAAATTGGTCCAAACTAAATCGACTGTCAAAGCAGAATATACATTATGCTCCTAATATTAAAGTAACACTGTGAAAATATATCAGCTTAACCTTCGAACCCTATCAGTCAGTCTCAAAGACCAACAAATCATCCGAGATATCTACTATAAGCAATCAAGTTTGGAGAACCCATCGCGGTCTTAAACGGCTCTGTCAGCCCCAACAGTGGCTCATCACTAATTGAAATCTTTCTACCCTTAATCTGACCCTTCACCGCCTGTGTCGTAATATTCCTGGGAACGTCAGCAGGACCCAGCTCCCCACCCGGTGCATTACTGATAATATAAACTGCCAGTCTAGCAACATGCAAACAGGTCATCGACGTTCCATCTTCTGTCTTAGTAGAAATAGTAGGACCTGTAATCCACGCGCTCTTAACCCCAACTCCAGGTGCGAACACACTCCCATAGTAAGAAAAAAAAGCCATACCGTTTTGATTATTCACCACCTCTACAGTGACAGCTTCGGTTGCTGATGCGGGCGATATATTCTTTGCATTCTTGGCGCTGTTCCCCGTTGCGAGTACAGCAGTAATACCGGCGTCTACAAGTTCACGCGCGCGTGGCGGGGTCTAAAGCTTTGGATTTAGGTCATCCGAGTGACATGTTTACGACTGATTTGTTGGGCGTGGTGTTATCCGCGATCTAGTTCATTCCGGCGATGGAACCGGAGTATTTACCCTCTCCATTGTTATCGAGGACTTTGACGGCGACTAGATTTACCTTTTTGGCGACGCCGTGGGTTTTGCCGCATACGGTTCAAGCACGGTGGGTTCCGTTACCGTATTTGTCAGAATTGTCGTCCAATGTCGGCAAAATTTGGGCCCCAGGTTGCTCGGTCTTCGAAGTTCTATATTCGTATGCATCCCTTTTCGGCTGCTGTCATGGAGTGGATTATAAGAATAAATATATATGATGTCCGGCGCCTCCATTGGTGAAGTGTCGGTGGGAGATACGCTCGAGACCGCAAGTTGCATTGGTCCTGGTGATTTTCCTTGTTATTCTTCCGAGTTTGTCACATTCGTTGTGTCCACATGGGTTCAGATGGTTGGAATGCACATGGACACCGAGATTAACCAACGTTTGAATGTGGATTTTCAGGAATGTATCCGAATTCGAGTTTAACGGAGCCGTTGCGTATCTGTCCAATGGATTGTGCAGCTTTTCAACCTGTTCCTCCAACGGTTCAATGGTGCAGGGGATATCATCTGAGACTACAAAGACTACAATACTTGAGTAGTTAACTTATGATGCAGGTTGTCGTCATAGTCGAGAGCTTGTTGATTTAGCTTGCTTGGCGGCTTCTTGACAAAAACTAAATTTAAACCCAACTGAAAGTTATATATTACTAGTTGGACGTGTGATCAATCTATTCTTTCTAGTGTTTACAACTTTTGATACTCAGTTTTTGATCAGCCATTTGCGCCATACGATGCCTTCGTCAAGTTCCGACACGGAAAGCTTACCGTTGCTCATAAACCGGCGTGGCAGGGACGCCATGCACCGAGTCGGCTCAGTCTGGGCTGGATTCCGAGGTATTATCCCCCTATCGTTGATATCTATCTCACTGCACTGCCACTCATATCTCACTCGAAAATTGATAGATTTCGCACTCCGTGACAATGTCCTCGAAGTCGCGATCGGTCTCATGTAAGTCACCTATCCGCTTCCTCTCTTTAGCTCTCACTATCTTGCATGGTGCGACCACCCAGCTAGTCGATGTTATATTCATCGCATCGCTTGGGTGAACCTTGTAACCCTGTGTGACGCCACCAGCAAAATCGCAGCAAAATAGCTACCAGTAGGTAACTAACGGTGAACAATAAAAAAGTGTTGCATCGGCCTTCACATCGGTCGTCAACTCTCTCGTCGCAGACGTCATCCTCCCTCCCATTTCACTAATGTGGGACCAAAGCCTCGGTGAAAACTTTATCATCCTAAAACAGGGCCATAACGCTACCGCGCATTACAATACATTCAAGCAAGCTCAGGACGATGGCGCCATTACTTGGAATTACGGGTAAATACATACTTCTTACTTACCTTTCAAGATCGAGAAACACATTAAAATTTCGAGAAAGCTAAAGCTAGTAAGAGTAAGGGATTAATGCAATTGACTAACGTTGGTATAGGAATTTCTTGGAGAAGCTGATTCAATTCGCTTTACTCGGGATAACCCTCTACTCGATCGCGAAGTTCTACGCCTTGTTTTCAAACGAGGCGATTATCAAGTATCAGACTAAATGTCTGGCTTGTAGAAAGGATATTTCGGCAAAAGCTAAGAGGTGTCCTTTTTGTACGAGCTGGCAGGACGGAAGGGAGCTTAATGGCCATTGAAAACAAAGGGATTTTTTTTTGAATATTCAATTTTTTTTAAACTTGGCTAGGTGGAACTTCAAAATATATTAGTGGGGTGATTGATTATTTGCGACGGGGTCCTCTAGATCTCTCTTTTGGGGATGCAATTTAGCGGGCGTAGAGGTTTGATGGAGCTGGTGGGTTAATGCATGTTTCATTTCGCCGGTTTTCAGTCTGTCTGTTTGTTATTCAAAGGTTGATGCTGGACATCAAAATATACACGTATACAAGGAAGAATACTTTTTTTTATCTTCTTAGGGGATAGGAGTCTGTTCATTATTTGTGTATTTGGTAGTTAGATTTTATTTACAAATATCATGTTTAGTTGTAATACTCTTGGAATGGTTCGAGTTTGTGAAGCCAGATTGAAGGGTCAATGTCGTCGGCCAAAAGCTTGCCAACGTACAACGCGAACAGGACGTGATATTTTCAACATAACATTCACCCTCACCAGCCCTGCACTCCAACGTATACCGTCAAAAATGTCGAAAACAAATATCAAAGGCACCGTAACTTCCGTCGAACCTCTCGACACCAAAGATGCCAAATGGGTAAGACTTGTAAAGTAAGTCAAATGTCCCACACAAACATCTATACCCATCATATATATACACCCCGCATCGACATCACTCGAACAATGCAAAGCTTGCAAAACTAGCATGCATGCATGTAAAGCAAAGCTAACCAATGTCAACCCCACTTACATATAAAAGAATCACCTACGACGACCCAAACTCCCACCAACGAACCTGGGAATCCTCCGAACGCCTCACCCGTCCCGCATCCTCCGACTCGGACGGCGTAGGTATAATCGCCATCCTGCACAACCCCGGCGAAAAACCCGCCATCCTGCTGCAAAAACAGTACCGTCCACCGATCGATAAGATCTGTATCGAAGTCCCCGCTGGGTTGATCGATGCCGGTGAGACGCCCGAGGAGTGTGCGATTCGCGAGTTGAAGGAGGAGACGGGGTATATTGGTACTCTGGCCAGCACGGGGGAGGATGGAGGGAGTGTGAGTTGTTTGATGTTTAATGATCCTGGGTTTTGTAATACGAATTTGAAGTATGTGTACATTTTCTTTCTTTAAGATCTTACTACCCTTTTTTACTTTTTTTCCCTCTCGCGGGGGGGAATCTGGGGGAGTTGGGTTGCTGATTGCTAATTATAACGTTGGGTGGGTAGTTTCGTGCATGTTACTATCGATATGACGTTGGAGGAGAATAAACATCCCGTGCAGAATCTGGAGGAGAATGAATTTATCGAGTGTTTTACGGTTCCGCTTGATGAACTCTGGGAGACTTGTAGAAGGTTGGTTGATGAGGGATGTGGGATCGATGCGAGGGTTGGCACTCTGGCGGAGGGATTCAGGGTAGCAAAGATGTGGGGGATGTTTAAATGATTATAATACATTTCCAGATATACTTCTGAGGAAGAAAGAAATACTATATATAGTGCTAAGGCAGATTACCTTTTTGGTCGGAATGAAAGTAAAAGATAGGAAATAGAAATAGATGTTATATATAATCCGGAATCGAACAAGCTAAATCAATCTAGCCCGATCCTGTTTCTAAACATCCTGAGACACCACTGAAGGAATAATGTGTTTTTGGGTATATGTGATGTATTATCTTTGACTGATTAAAATATATATTGTCCAGAAATTTAGGATTTTGGTGTTATTTTGCGTTGGCAGTCTGGCTTGCGAGACAAGTGTTTCTACGAAGAATAGAAATATTTTGAAAACGATTGAAGTCGGATGCATTCTAGATCAGTTTGATGTCAAAAGGAGGGCATCCATATACAGACATGGTCAATTCGTGTCGTATTTCGCACCACGAACAATTGTCACAGAGCTACAATCTACATTGCACTACCCTCAACCTCACAGATCTAAATTCGATATTGATATTTGGAGAAAGAAAGAAAAAAAAGAAAAGACAAGGACTCGCTGTTGAAACGTCAATACGAGAATAACAGCGGCGGTCCGTCCGTGTAGAAAAGCTAATGACTAATAATACAAGAAGAATACTGCGATTCAAACCTCGCGAGAATTCCCATTCTCGTCGCCATACTCGGTCTCGCCTTGACGGGCTGCGGCGGACTCGGCGGCGGCGGCGGCCACCTGGGCTCGCCACTCGGTGTAGCTGAGCTCCTCGGTGACCAGCTTGTGGAGAAGTTTCTCCAACCAAGCCCAGGTCGCATGGTATCCGACCTCGTTATTCGTCGTCAGAACTCCAATATAGGCTCTGAAGACGTCTGCGAGGTCTTTGGTCGTCAGGAGGGCCCACTCCTTTTGACCGTGGATGTGCTGCTCCATGTGATAGAGCATGGCAAAGTAGTGAGCCTGGTTGTCACTGGTGATTGTCGTTTTGATCCTCTACAATCAAGACCGTTCGCTCAAATTAGATATATCTTCTTTATGATGATGATGATGATGATGATGGAAGGAAGGAATTAAGGAATATTATGTCTTACCTCTCGTTGAGAGGCGCTTATAGCAGCCCCGTGGTTGGAGATGATATGGTCGACGACATCGCCAATGACCAAGTTGCCGGCACGAGCCCATCCGGTCTTCATGCCGCGGTGGTGAGGAGGGAGGGTATCATTATGCTCGTCCTCGTCAATGTACTCGACGGCTCTGGAAAGGCTGGCGGTAGATCGCTCAGGCTTGGTCTTGTAGATCTTCAGGACAGCCTTGAGCGATCGATGGTCCTGGATCTGTGGGATTTGAGGAAGAGAAAGGAATGGCCTCTCCTCTTGAGGCTCGAGATGGCCAACGCTAAGTTGGAAGGGAATGATGTTTGAAGGAGTCATGGTGATGCGAAGGTTTTGAGGGTCGATGTCTTTGGAAGAACCGAAGCAAGAGAGATATTCAATGCAGTCGAGGAATTTTCCTACGAGCTTACTGTTGCGGAATCTGTCAAAGGTTGTGGGTTTGCGGATGAGCGGAGGGTAAGGGCGGACGAGGGAGCATTTCTCCTTGATCGATGAGGTAATCGCTTTCGTACGTGCGAAGCTCAGCATTTTGACGTGACGTTGGGTGAGGTGTGATGAAGAAAGAAAGAAAGTGAGGAAGAAAGGGTTGGGGCGTGGGGGAATATATTCGACGGTTTCTGATTTATAGTAGATCGGTGGGGAGGAAGAGCGTGTGGTAGCTCCACGTTGATTGCTTCTTGCAACGAACCGCCTGGAATCACACCCACTCCTCCTTTCACAAGCAGTACTGTAGTCACAGCAATATAGACTTAAGTGTATATGACGGTAGGCTTCGTCTAACTCTTTAACGATACCAGTGCCTTTGCACAAACTTTCTTGCGCCGAGACTGTACCACCCGAGACTGACTGTACCAGTGCTAATAAATAATAATAATGATAACAAATGTTGCAAAAGAGCACACATAACTCGTCAACCTGCTGTGTGCTATTTGAATAGGTATCTCTCGCTCTATATATGTCTTACGAACAGGACCAGTTTTATTCAATCTTCTGGGTTCCAGCTCCTGTCTCTTCCTTTGTCTTCACTCCGCCTTTGCGTCTGCTTCTGCGATCTCCTGTTCTTCTCCCTTTCCTTTGGTACCTCTCAGCATCTCCATAACCCTGACCTCCGCTGCAACAACATTTGACCATCCCTCCAAGTACATCACAACTGCTTTCTTCAATATTTCCACTTCTTCCTCTGTGTTGCCATTGGAGAACCTAAAAAATGCCATGAAGTCGCTCTCAGGTAGCTTGGCAATCTTCAGCAACTCTGATGTGTCTTTCACTTTCTCGATAACAGTCGCCAGTTTTCCCGCTTTGTCGCCTCCTGGCATTGCTGAAAGTCGCTCAGACAAATTCTTCGGCTTCTCAATGATCACTTCCTTGCTTTTGCCTTCGTCGGGTACCGTCATCTCGTTCGTCATGATGTAGTGGACGAGACCCATCTTGCTCGGCTCCACTTCCACTGGTTTACCAACCGTCCAAGGTTCTCTGTATATCTCCGCATCGCTCTTCAACCAACCCAAAGTGTGCTTTTCATGGCTTTCTCCCTTTTCAAGAGTTTCGATGAAAGAATTGATATTTTTGTGATTTTGAAGCTTGACCGTATCAACCTTGAAGCGATTTGCCGATTCCTTCCTCTTCTCCTGCATTTCTGCGTAGAATTTCTTGGCTTCCGCCGGCTTATTCCCAATAGCAGCTTCTACAAACTTCTCTTTGAGTTCTTTGAGTGCGGCCGATCGTTTGGCGTATGTGTGGCCGGCAACCTGTCTCGTATGTTCGTCGACCTTTTCGATCTCTCCAGACTCCTTCAACCTGATAAAAGCTTTCATGATTCTGTTGAAGCCTCTTTTACCCTTCCTTTTCTCGTAATCCTCGGGAGGCACCAAGCTCACAATCCTATCCGCGATTCCTCTAACCTTCTCCCTATTCTCTTCTCCTTCATATCCGTCAACCAATAATTTGCTTAAAACTTCCAAAGCAACCTCATTCCACTTGAGCTCGACGTTTCTCTTCTTGAGTTGCTCCATGGCGGCGTCCTTCTTCATTTGATCCATACTATCCCTCAAACTCTTCGTCACCGGATCCGTGATCTGCTTCCTGATCAATCGTGCCACCAACTGCCTCACATTCTTTTTGAACTGAGCTTGTGGCCAGGCGGTGTAGGGGAACAATTCCACGATTCTCTGGTACAACCAAAATTCATCCTTCGGTGGTACCTCCAACGAATTAGACTTTGACAACATTTGCCAAGCCATACTCATGGGCTGCACACCCGCTGCCAACATTGTCATCAGGTATCCGAACAGACCCCTCATCATCTTTGTCGTCGTGTCGACTTCCTCGCCGAATTTCGCTTCCTTGGGGATACCCGACCTCGTCGCGGCTAAGGATCTCATCACATCCGTGAGAGAGTAAGCGAGCATGAAACCTAAATCTTTATTGGACGGTGAGATCTGGAACTCTCGTGATTGAGTAGCCGAGGTTATCGTATTTCTTTGCAGAATTCTAAACATTGAAACGTGGTGGAGGTTGCACAAGTCGACCCAAAATTGACTGTACGGGTGCTTGATATTGATAAACTGGTCGAAGCAGGCGAATGCGAAGGCTGAGCCTGTTTTGTCGTCGGAAACACCGTATGGGAAACCGAGTGCTAGTTTCCCGAGTGGTGTGGCTAGAGGCCCCGTATGACCGTCTTGGGATAATGGGAGGATAATACCGCTATCCAAGCCACTGAGATATTGGATTCGGTCGTCGAGTTTACAGACCTTGCTGGTATCATCGGGAAGCTGTTGGAGATGGGGAAGGAGGGCGCTATCTCTGACTTTTTCGAGAAGAGTTCTAAATTGTGTGGTCTCGATGTTTGCAATCACCATACCAATGTCAGAACAATGCTCCTCTAAGAGCTGGGCTAGGCTATCGTAGGTCATATCATTGCTGGCAGCGACGTTATCCATAATCTTTTGCTTGCGGATCATTTGCTTGAGGTCGTATTTACGAGTCGAGGAAATCCGCGAAGACACCAAAGCGCCTAGCGCATCGATGAGCCATTGAACCGCAACTTTGGCCTGCTTTTCCGTCCGGCGGTATTTCTCCATTAATTTTGGATCGCGATTCTGGCCCTTCGAGGCGAGAAGAGTGTCAATGTACTCTTTCTTGAGCGGCGCGATCAAATCGTCCATGATTTTCTTGAGGGCTGTTTGGAGCTTGGCAGTAAATTCGGGAAGCTCTTTCGGTGACATTACGACTTGTAATTGAGCGAGGGTATCCAAGATATCTGGTTTGAAAGTCTCGAGTTCTTCGAGTTTCAAGGACGTGAAACTGGTGTACAACTCATCCGGTGAACAAGTCACGCCCCTGAAGAAGACTTGTGGGTCTCCACCGATGGATGTAATGTTAGTCCATGGGTTCTTCGCAGCTTCTTTCGTTTCGATGAATGATTCGATTGTTTCTGTGATGTCTTCGCCAAACTTGGGCGTCTCTTCGAGCAGCCCGGGCCATCGGATACCCCGATAGAAGTAGTACCTATCGCCGAGTTGAATGACCACTATAGATTGAGGACCAGCAAGGGCCGTGACAGCGTTGACCTTGATGTCGTTAAGGATATCTTCAACAGAGGCGGTGTTTTGTGAAGGCAACGGAGTGGTAGTCTGTACGATATAGAGGGCATTGCAGCGTAGATCAGGGTTCAAGACACGAGCTTGGTCGGTCATTCGGTCGGAGACCGTAAAGACGATCAAGGGAGATTTCTCGAAGAGTCGCTTGTATTGCTCATAGGTGACTTTTGCTCCAGTGAACGGCTTTCCAACAGCGAGAATCATCGAGCCCTCGAGCTCGTTTCCGAGCACGCATGGTAAAACCACCGTCTTCTCCGTGGTATCGACATCTTCAGGCCGTTCGGAGTGGACGGTAATACCCTGGAAGAATGTGATATGATTGCCATCTTGACCCTTTCCGAATTCAGGAAACTTGCATCCCTCTTCGGTGACGAACAAGGGTTTCGCGATATCCACTTCCACGATGGTCGTAGTCTCCAACACTTCGTCCTCCTTCTTAGCCTTCTTCTTCTCAGGTTTGTCTGTCGATCCTGTAGCGTTATCTCCAACCTGCGCAAGTGGAGGCGGAGGCGGCTCTCTCGCGATAGCACGGGCTAAAGTATCACCACCGAGGACTGACCCACCAGCAACTTGCGCCGACGTGACCGCAGACGGCAAGACAGAGAAGCAAATCTTATCGCCCCTGCGTCGTCCAACAACAGGCACACACAACGTCGACTCGCCAATAGTAGCTTGATCCAACGGAACAGGCACAACATACATAATCTTGGCTTCGTGGTCACATATCGTAACAGCCGGATTCTGAGGTTTATACATATGTAACGCGTGGTTACGATACCCGGACACGAACAAACCGAAAGGTTCCTCATTCGTGCCCTCCCCGAAGGTCACATGGTGGAGCAGAGAGTTGCCCTGGCTCATATCACCTGAGTGACGGATCCCCGGGAGGTTAGAGTCCATGGTATTAGAGAAGAGTACCATATTACCATCCTTGTTCCCGAGGCAGAAGTCATAGAACGTCGGGGTTCTGTTTGAGAGAACCACGATGCTGGGTTCTTCTCGGGCCCAGGGGATCTCGAGGTACGGGTTCACCAGGGAGATTATCTGGTATGACTTGTATTTTTCAAGGGAGGCAGAGAAGAGCTCTATCCTGGTTGTGATGACCTCGGAGAGGTTGTTGAGATCCGTGGCGGAAAAGAAGAAAGTCTCATCTTTATCTGAGATGTCGATTTCTTTGATCTGGTCGTCTTCGTGGAGGAGAAGGGATTTATCAAAGACGTGGGCGGTGCCGTTTGAGTCCGGGAGGGATTTGAGATAGGCTATGACCTCTTCCTTCGTTTGGAGGAGGGGATTGAACACCGTCTTTTTGACGGTAGCTAGTGACATTGTGAGAGTATCCGATGCTAACTGACAAAAGTTGGATATCAAATAATAATATGTATCACGAGTGCTTAAGTGCGAATGCAGGGAGTCCTTGTCTCGTATACCAATGCAATGGTCTGGGGTACACCAAACGCTCAACGCGAAGCGGGGATGTCTTTTGTGTTGGTGTTGTGTTTCGTGTGGCCGCTAGTTGTTGATTTATGCTCGCGTTCCCCTCAAATGCAATGGGATGGTATCGGCCAATTGGTTGCAATCTC
This sequence comes from Arthrobotrys entomopaga, assembly GCA_012184315.1. NCBI lineage: Eukaryota > Fungi > Ascomycota > Orbiliomycetes > Orbiliales > Orbiliaceae > Arthrobotrys > Arthrobotrys entomopaga. Next base: position 853,852 of record LDDX01000025.1, read on the forward strand.
AAGTACGGTGAAACTGATGGAAGGAATAGGGAGACAGGAATCAGATTGTTGTTTGGAGACTCAATTATATATTCGGGATGGTGTGCTCTGACTCAAATAATCTCAGGCACACTTCAGGCTTTGAACGGTTCTAGCAACCTGCAGCTGCAGCTGCAGCTTACAGCTTAAGCTTCCTGTGCCCTGTGCAAAAGTGCAATGACCATTTTCCCACTTCCAACCAAGCTAACCAACTCGAGCTCGGTGAGTTTACCTCCAACGTCCCTTCCCCCAACTCCAACTCCTCCACAAGCGTGTGAGTGGTCAATTTTAAATATCGCGGGGTAAGTTATCTGATCTTGGTTGTTCATCTAGAAGGCTATGTACGTCCATCCACCTCGCAATCCTTGTTTCAACTGTGATAAGAAGCAGGAACGATCGATAAAATTTGAGACTAATTAGACGGCCCTGAACCAAGAATTTGAACTAGAGTCGGTGCAACTTGAATACTGTTGCATGTTAGTACGTACAGAAGCTCCAAGCGCCCTGCAGCTCGCAGGGCAATTATTATCATACCCAAGACGAACAGCAATTGACTTATCGTGGTTCTGGACAAACAGATATTTTTGCAAAGACGCATACGGAAGATTAAATTGAATGAATGTTAAGAGTCGAATTGATAGCACTATTGTGTTACTATCTTTACATCGCATTAACTCCTGAAGCGTCAATACAAGACTATATTAACCCGTTAGCGTTAGTTAGACGGGCTAAGCTAACTTGGTAGACCCGCGCGCGTGCCGTGGAGCTGGACCGGCGACAAGGCTTTACTACTACTCTACCCGATCTTGAACAAGCGTTTCCCCAAGTTACACACCACGCTTTAGCTCTAAAACTTCCTCTACGTTTGGATTACAATTGCGACCTTCACGAATGCATTTCGAGAAATCTCGGCGCGTTGGAATATTCTAAGGATATCCATATATATATAACAAAGTTCGAGAGTTTCAGAATTTCAAATAAAGTTGCCCCTTGCTAACTTCAAAGCCCGGAACTGAGCCCTGATACCCCTGATTACATTATTTTCGTACGTACAACTGATGGCACAGTTGATGATGCAGCCCACTCCGTGCTCTACCTGACTTCCGACTGATATCATACGAGAAACCATTCCCTGTGTTGTGACGGAGAGCTTCGCATTTTCACCGAAAAAAAGTCACTCGTCGCGGCATTAGATGCAGTCCCGGTGGACCGGCGAAAAAGCGTTCCGGTCGAAAGTATGATCGTGTAGACTCGCCTACTAACTAAAGTTGGAGCGGCATATCGATTGTAAGTCTCATGATAAAATGTTAGAATGGCAAAGGGCGCTTAAGTGCTAATTGGACACATAACATTGAGATGGAAAGAGATAGGATATCTCGACATAAGAGTTAGCGTATGGCAGGTACGTGCACATATAACTTGTATATATAAACGAACCGTCAAGACCACAAGACTGGGTTACCAAACCAACATTAAATAGTAAGGAAACAGCAGTATACCTTTACTCCTCAAATCAATATTATTATTTCCCAGATTGCAAAAAAAATAAAAAACCTCTTAATCTAAATTACACATCTGTTTGCCTATTTGACCAGAAACCATCGACTGGTTTTTCCATCTCCGTTTTAGACAATCCATAAAACAGTCCATCATTTGTTATTCAAAATGAAAAGACAATTTTACGTTACCTTTCTTTCTTTCCTGTCCTTTCTTTCTTTTCTCTCCAGCAGCAATGCATTGCCCCACGTAGGAGATATAGCTGAAAGAACCGTCAAATCGAACCCGTACAAATCGCAACAGGATGGCAACAAGCCAAAGCCAAAGCCAAAAGCGCCTGTCGGTCATCGGTCACTCCCTCTAAGAGCCAATGTATTGCCGCGCGCGGACGACATTAGCAAAACGGCCAAATCGCAACAGGATGCGTATGTGCCAGCTTTCCCAAGGGGCCGCACAGATATGGGTGCTGACAGCCTCGACTACTTCGGTCCCGGCTGTCAATTAGGTCTTTGGGCGGGGAGTGGCCGTAACAAGGGAGATGACTCTCTACCGCAATGGCAAGGAAATCCATTGAGTGACAAGATATTCGAGCATCGATGTATCAACATTAAAGATCTGAACCCTGCCTTTACTACCCCGCCTAAAACATTCGAGCTCACGGGGTTCTGCGAGTGCGAGTTCAAAGATGGGCTGGACTGCGAGGCCAGCACTAATGGATTTCTCGCCTACAACCGAGTAGATTACGATGTGGACCAGCACGGTTCTTTCCCTTCAAGTTTTAGATGCTACCCTGAAATTCACGCCGACGAGTTCAAAGGCTGTAGTGTGACTCTGTACCCGGATAGCACCAGCACAAAAAGTTTTGCATTCGGACTCGAGGGGAGACACTTCGACAACTCGACTGGTATGACCGAATGCGAAACATTCAGCCCCATCACCGTCGAAGAATATGGTATCAGCGGATGTACTTGCGTGTTCTATGAGAGCAATGATTGCACAGGCAAATCTAAATTTCCTCCAGAGAGTCTTGATACTGACGGTCACGACGCTTTCTCAGGCGGAAATGCGGGCAAAGAACTCAATTATCTTAACGGCAAGCTGACTGTTCAAAGTTATCAGTGTTATCTACCGCTTGGGAGATATTTCGATTATACACAAAGTGTATAATTCAGAGTGTTATAAGCAACATTACTGGGATCCTTGGTGTTTTTGGGGGGTATAGAAAATTTTAGCTTAGGTAATTACATCCATTAGTCTACAGATTGATTTATCGGTCTTAAGACTCATATGGTCCACGTTCGGACGTCATGTACTTCTCTGGATAAGTGTATCTAGATCGTAATTAATTTATAAATTTAATTAGAAGTCTCGTTGAGCCGAGACTTATAATTAGGCATCAATTCTTGTTTTGCATATGCATTCCCTCAATGTTGTCTATATGAAGGAAACAGTTCAGCCTGGCCCTTGTATACCATACTTCTTCCAGCTATCGAGTGACAAAGGATATCCTAGGATCCTATAGGATGCGTGAAACTAGTTGCAACTGTCATTGTGTTGTCATTTTTTCCGCGATTTTTGCGGGAGTCGACCAGGATGGCCGGCATCTGGCTTGTGAGCTGATTTCTGCCTTGTCGACAAGGTAGCGAATTCGAATCTAAACTCTGTATGCGCATGAGCATTGAGATAAATTTTCTTGGTTTGGGGTTAGAAGGGAACTCAAAGAATTGAAATCGAGGTTTAGAACAATCGATCTAGCTAATATTATAATAAGGATGGGCCAGAGGGTTAGCTGGTGAGATCGTAATATATTAATATATACATACTTAAGTATACACCTATATAAGGAGAGAAAAATAGCCTTTACAATTCTGCAACTCGTGTCATTGGCGTCAAAATACACAATTTTAATCCATTATATCCGGATATCAATCATATACGGCTAGCAGCTTCCCACACATACACGCAAGGCGTTTCTGCCAGATATAGCTACGATGAGACTTCCATCATTTCCAACCTATCCCTTATTGATAATTACTCTTTCTCTCCCACCAACTCTAGCACTCCCCTCCGGCCCCGATTTAGGACAGTCTCCAAGGCCTTATGAAGTCGTATTACAAAAAAGACAACTAGCTCCTCCGATCACCTTCGACCCAGTGTCTTACGTAAGCGGATGGTATTATGACTACCAAAGCATCTCATGCCAGGTGGGCATTTGGAAAGACAAAGATTATAAGCCAGAGCAGGATGCAAATGAAAAGTACCAGACCAGCTGGCAAGGATATCCACTCGGAAATCCAAATCAAGCGTTATACGACAACAACTGCATCAACATGAAGGATCGCAATCTTGGGCTCGATCACACCGTTTCCTCGTATGTCGTGACCGGGTGGTGCGAGTGTGAATTCTTCGATAGTGAGGATTGTACGACCGGAAGCAGGTTTACAGCTTATAACCGCGCCGATGGGGACTTGGCACGCAGCGGTAACGATAATGACAGCCTAGCAAGCTTCAAGTGTTGGAGAACGAATCATTGGGACCAGTTTAATAATTGTACTGTGGTGGTTTTTAGCGGGGCGAAGGGCTTGGGAGTTAATCTGAAGCAGTATCTATTTAATCCGGATCCTGTGGGCAATGGAACCGCACCCTGTCTTACATTTGGGGCCAATTACCCTATGATAAAGTACAAAATAAACGGCTGCAACTGTGAGTTCTATCCTACTAGCGATTGTAGTGGGACTGCTGCATTTCAGGGAGGAAATGCGGGGAAAACGATACAAAATGTTCCGCAGACATATATTAACAGCTACCGTTGCGTGTTGCCCTATGGTATTGACTGGGATCCTGTTCGAGATGATATTCCATCCTGAATGTATATATAAATACATTTATTGAATTGTCCGTGGATAAAATTTAAGCTTCGCTTTTGAGGCATGACGGTTTATAGTAAGGCAGATTTATATACTACTACCTATATATCCTCGAAAGACAGGAATCGTTTCTATGTTGCAATTGGAAAGAACTAGAGCCTGTGAGAAGCCTAGCCTCGAAACCAGGCGGACAGGAGGCAGAGTGAGAAGCCCAGAGAAGGGAAATTTAAATTTGTCAACAAAGGATATATATACCCGTTGATTCTGCTAGAGCCCTCATTAGTTTAGTAAAAGTTATATCAGGATATTTTGTTAGACAGTTAGATGTATATATATTGTCTCGCAAACCAGATGCCGTCCTGGTACCATGGTCTCGCAATGGTATCCAATCAATCCAGGTGGATATGTGCACATGTCTTTCAAACTTTTATATTTACCAGGATCAGCTGCATATTGGTAGCCTCAAATAGGCGGATTAGGGCGCCGATCGGAGATAATATGATTGATATCGCGATGGCTTAAGCTTCCTTCTCTCGATTATAATTATGGAACAGCATTAGCAGTAAGGCTAAGATACCAATCAAATACCCAGCATGCATGCATGGAAAAATCACCAAACTTGGATCTCGATCTATACGGGCCCATATGGTTCAGCAATTTGCCCCGAAAGACGACGGTGATGAGCCATGCGTGTACATACCTGGTGGCTTTTGACCAGGAAGTTAGGCGACTTGATACATGAAAACGCTAGAGTTGTGAATTTTCCTAGTGTAAGGGTCTAGAGCTATATATAATCAAGATACCATGGATTCATAGATCTGTAAAAACAAATAGTATTTAATCTGGCCATCGCCTGGGAACATACTATTTTAAATATAGCATGGAATATTGAAGCTATACTGATAGATGCTTGCTCAGATATAATATTCTTGAATACAAATCTTCTTGTTCGCTTTGCAAAGTAAAATACCCGTACCGATGCCCGGTATACCCTACCTACGCTTTTGATTTGATCAAAAAGCACATCGAACACGATCTCCACTTGTTATCTTTTAAAGGCCTTTCACCTCGCCAACCCCCTTTTCAGTGTTCCTTTGACGTGGACCCCTGCTGCAGCCAATCAAGGGAACAAATTGAAAGGACAAGGAGATATCACAGTCAGTCCCAACGACAGACAATTGTACAACTAGGAGGTGTCGTGAGCGAGGATCGGAAATAACTAGCCTCTCTCACGACATGTTGACACTGATGTACACCAAATGAGCCTTTTTCGAGATTTCAGCTACGGCTACTATTACAACGCTTGGGAAGTGTACCCTTTTGGGCCAGGCGACATAAAGGACTTGGGTACACCTCTCATGCGCCAAATTAATTCCCATGTTGTCATAGGGTGGCCACGTGGTACGCGTACGATTGCACATTCTTCAATGATCCCAAATATTGCAAATGCCAAGACTAGACAGCTTGTTCAATGAATATGATAGAGGCGATACGATGCATCGTGATGCAAACCTAGGGAAAGACGGCGCAGCGGCCCGAACGCTAACCAACGCTAACAATATTACGAGTTTTAAATGCACCTACACAAACCATCTTGAAAGATCAATTATGGCGAGGTCTAGCTTAGCAACGACGGCGACAGAAGGTTTTATCGCTACGATGGTAACCCTAAAGTTATAACGATGGCCCCGTGGAAGTTACTATAGTTATCGGGGTCCGCAAGGCGGATTTGTCAGATCTTGGTGGGCTTATTGGCTGCATTGCCTTCAGTACTGGGCTTCTTTCGGGATCAAATCACATTTTCTAACTGGTCAAGGTGTTAACGCCTGAAGCTGATCATGATGCCTCGTTTTCTTGGTCCTCACATTGTGGCGAGGTTTGAAGTCCAACGCTGTCAACATTCATGCATCATCTCGAAGTATGTATTTAATCGGAAGTCGGGATCTCGCCGATGGTAAAGATATTTCTTGGTTTATAGTTGGGAGTAACTATGCTGGATGAAATAGAACACGAGCTCATGCAAAAGGTTTTTTTTACTTGATCGGTGATTGTGGTAGCTGGTAGACGTACGTACGTGCTATGTATCAACTGATGTCAAGAATCCGCCACCAAAAAGGCGCTCGCTAAAAATATCTGTTGTCCAACAAAACTGATTGCATGCATCGATTGGGTCTGGAAAGTATGATAATTGGGTTTATCAGAGTAAGTATGACCAGCTGTGAAGAAAATTCATATCATTTTTTTCAGCGGGCTACTTCCGAAGTGAAGGTTTCTACGATATCGAGAGTGTGGGAGAAGGCTGTAAAACCAATAAATATGCCTATCAAAGCCAGGAAAGGTTTCAGTCTTTAAAGCTTTGGGCGTCTAAAACTCTGCATTGGTGTTGTGACCGTTGTATTTACGCTTCCTTTGTTGGTGCTTCAAATCTTCTGCAAATGTAACATATGTATCAAATGTTTGCAGAAGTATTATAGTATTATTATTGAGGAGCTTGTAATCTTGTAGCGTGTGCTGTGCCCTCACAGCCAACAAGGAGTCATAACCTGGATTATTCCGATGTTTATTATCATGGTGTTCATTCAACCCATCTGCAGCCTTATCCCCGAGTTATTTCACAGCTCTATGTATATCGATATATCCTTGTGAAAGCTTTGAGGCTGTAGGATACCAATGTTGTAACAGCTAATTAAGTAAAGTTGTTTCAGCAAAAAAAATAAAAATTTAGGTGCTTTATAGGCTTTAGCGCATCAATGCAAGCCAGTTATTCCAACATTGGGTTCCCCAAACACCAATATCGATGACTATAATAACTCTAATTTATAAGTGTTAGTATATCTTTGATGGCAAGGCTCGTGACTTACTAAAATTGGATGAAACGAATGCGACACTAGGCTTTGAAAATAGCATCTTCACAGGCTATATATCCTTTGCATTGAACAATTTAAATAAGCAATTAATCATCATTCAAACCCTCGCCGTCAGAAAACTTGCAATAAGAAGGGGCTCTGTTTACGGTCGAATGAGTATAAAATGCCTGAGACAACAGCTGTAGATTGACTGAGAGAAGTTTTTATTACATCAAATCGGATTCCGGATGTACATGTATATGTATCAGATCGGAGCTATCACGGTTAAATAGATATCCTATCAGTTCTCATCATTTGACAAGCATTTCATTCCTCCTTTCTACAATCACATCTTTGTCCATTTTACTCTAAAATACTTTTCAGATCGATTCAAAATTCTAAAACAATGAAATTCGGACGGAATTCTGGATACTTTTCTGTCGTGGTTAACATTTTTTTTCTTGTCGCGCCAGTCGTATGTAGTCCAGCCTTGGTTCAGGATATTGCGCTTCCCATCCCGCCTGATAGCCTACAACCAGGAGGCATGGGAGACTTCACCGATGGGAGTTACTTATCACACTACGATCGAGAATGTCAGATGAGTCTGTATCAAGATCGCGACCAAAGAATTAGCAGCGATAAACACAATTGGCAGGGTCAGCCATTTGGACCAGGAAACACGAAGGCATCAATGTACCAGGGATGCATCGACATGCAAAACTTGTTTAAACCTCTTGTGCAGAAAGTACGATCATATGTCGTCACCGGAATGTGTGATTGCTCCTTTTACGCCGATGGCGCATGCACCCAATTTTTATTCAACGCATACAACAGAGCGGATGGGGATTTGAGCAGAAATGGTCCTGATAATAATAAGATTGCGGGTTACAAATGCACATTTACGTATCATATTGACACTTACGTCCCTGGCACTATAGAGCTCCATAACCGCGGGGACCAAAGTAACGGCATTTCAGACGGTAATCCTGATCAGGATACACCACAGGATTTCACTGCGACTATTTCAACGCAGGAATTAGCGGCGACTGGCGAAACTCCTTGCAAAAAGATCGACAATCCACTATTTATTCTAAAATATAAAATCGTTGGAGTTTCATGCCAGGTTTTTGCCTCGAGCGACTGTACGGGTCACCCGGTAGTACAGGCGGGCAATGCGGGTATCAGTGAGGAAGATTCTTATGTATATCCCAGCAAAGCTGGGAGAGCCGCGAGTTATAAATGTTTCGCTCCATTTGGGATTAAATGGAAGCTTCAACCTGGCCAATCAGTTAACGCCTGAGAGGGATTAGGAGGTTAACGTTAACGTCCTAGTATGTGTTCTCTTCCTTTTTTCGCTACAGAAAGAAGGATGGAACCACACCTTGTATTTAATTACGCGCTACTAGGACCGTTGGCCGCGCTCTGACCTTCATCTCTGGATACGGCGAGATTCCTAACTTGGAAGAAACCAAAAGTGTCAGGAAGGCCTTATGGAATGACCCAAGTGCTTCGATCATAATTTCTAATGATGGGTACATGTATGTATACGACGTATGTGTGGGATATCACTTGAACCCAAGTGAAATTTACACGCTCTTTTTTGCAAGTTCTATCTTACTTTTACTTGTATTAATACTTTATGACCGGTGTTTTTATTCTTGATGTATTTCGAATAAACTATTTTCATTTCTCCTCTTTGCCACCTGAACGTAACCGTTGACTACAGAAATGGTATGGTCATTTTTCTTCATTTAATCCACAGGATCAGACAAGTACACACATCATCCGGCCTTAAGGCCTTTTTGTGACAAGAAATTCAAAGAAAACTCAGCTCTGCAGTGCACGGTTATCGATGTCACCTATCAATACCGTTCAAAAGGAATATCGGTAAGATTGTATAGCTCCAACTTGTCTCGTAAACTAGCTGCGCATGCGCAGCACGAAGACTCCAACGTCACATCTACAACTCGTACATATGAACTATTGTACCACATGCATAGTCAATTTAGTAACAACTCCAATGTTGAGTTTGAGAATCTGTCTAGCAATGCACGACTAATCTTAAATAGACCCTTTATCTTAAGTACCAAACTATGTGATTTATAGTAAAGAGAGCTAAATTTCAATTGATTCTCACACACGCTCGAGGATTTGTCAGCAGTGGTCGACTAGAGTCTAGGCATTCCAGTCTGCCCGGGGTGGCTTTAATATACAATGTCTAGCTGATAGGGAACTCTAATATGTGGATCTAGATTCTTAGGAAGACTAGTGCAATATTTCGCGTCGGTAGCGGTGCTGAGCCACCCGGCCGGTAAATTTGGAGATTTTTGATGTAGTTGGACCCAGTCTCGAAACCGGAGTTGTGTTATACTGTGCACAAATTCATGCATATGCAAAAGGAACTATTTAGGTTTTTTAAGCCGACACATGATTTTTTCCCATGTAATTACGGAAAGTGTAACGTTATAACTTACAAGTTTAAATTTGGAACATGAGTCGAGCCCGAACCTGAGCCTCGAGACCATACCGCAGTTAGTCTAAGAGATAGAATTGTGGTATAAATTACCTTACGGGATCGTTTCCTGTTTTCTAGGAAAAGCAAGATATCACTTTAGATAGCTGTTACAATACTCCCCTATCATCAAAATGCAAATGGAACAAAATATTCGACGGACGGTATTCGCCTTTATCTTGGTAATCCTATTTTTCAGCGGGTCTTTGATATCTACTCCTGTCGGCTCCACAGCGGCAGTGGATCAAGAAATCAAACTCAGAAAGCGAGAGCTCGATATCGATCCCACCGAAAAGAAACCAGGAGGCATCGGTGACCAAACCGTAGGCAGTCTACATCATGACAGCAGCATTTGCGAAATGGCTCTTTTTGAACGCACAGGTCTAGACTTCAACAATAACGGACGCAATTGGGAAGGTCGACCCTTAGGACCTAAAAACTCCCAGTACGATAAACAATGCATCAGCATGGATGATTTGTATTCTCCTCTCACGCGGGCTATCAACTCATACATTGTCACTGGCTGGTGCGACTGCTCGTTCTACAATGATACCACATGCGAGGATTCGAACTTTCTATTCAATGCGTACAACAGACAAGATGGAGACCTGTACACGAGCGGTCCGAACTCCAATGAAATTACGAGTTATAAGTGTACAGCAACTAACCACGCTGAAAGAATTAACGGCACGATCTGGTTTAGCAACCACGGCGACGGATTTGATGGTAAATCGAATGAGCCGCTACGAGAGTATTCGGCGACGGTCAAACCTGCGGATTTAGCCAAGTCAGACGGACTCTCTACTGAATGTCGACATATTGATCCTCCACTTTTTCTCGTACGATACAAAATTGTCGGTGTTAGATGCTTAATTTTTACATCAAACAATTGCACAGATAGACCAGTAGCAGTAGTAGGCAACGGAGGTTTCACTGAGGATAATGCATTTATCTATGAAAATGCATCAGAGGAGAAAATCGCAAGCTATATATGTGAACCTGCATATGGCCTCAAAACGATACTTCTCCCTGGTCAAGATGTCAACGCCTAAAGCTAGCCATCATAATGTTCCCTTCCCCGGGTTTTTCTATAAGAGGCATGGGCCTGGGATGTAGTTCTTTTTTTTTTTTTTTTTTTTGTTGCTTTGGCCATGGGTCCGGCGAGTCGAGTCTAGTTGCGCATAATTATGTCTTGTAGCGTGTTGGGTATATATTTATTTAGATGGCTCGGTTTGGATGATTATTCGTCTAAAAAAGGATAGACTGATTTTCAAATATCGGTCAGATCTAGAAGCTGTGCTCAAGATATCTAACTTAGATTGCATCAAACGAGGGCTGTCGCATCCACTTATCACCATCCACGCTGGAGAGAGGTTATTCCATCCTTATTCCAAAAATTTGCATTTTTCGTTTTCAAAGTTTGTGGGCCTTATAATTTGGTTTAATAGTGTATGCGAGGAGTGCTTTGCCCACTATCATTTAGATCGTAACAAATGTTTGGTCTCTCGAGTCCCAGACCAAATGTTCAATTTTTCTTAAGAACTGAATAAAGTATGAAGTATACTATACTAATGTCGCAATGATTGACGGCGGAATAGCGTGTGTAGCTGTAGTTACTAGTACGGGTGATTATGTCAATATACCTGCTAACTCGTAGACACCTTGAGCGAGAGTCAAAGAACATTAACAGAATTACATTTGAGAAATCCAAAATATAATTATCGCAGAAACAGTTGCTCTATCGTATTGAGTGTGGCACTCCGTTTCTCATAGCCAATAATCTCAAATCCAACATACCTCTAAGCCCGCCACTCCAACCTCTACGTAGATCTACACCAACAGGTCGAAATATAATTTCAAATAGCTTGCCCATTCAATTAGCCGTATACGTATATTCTGTAACAGAAGTAGAACAATTTCGGTGATTCCGCAGCACAAACTTAGTAACAGTTACTGTTATGGTAGGCTTGGGTCATGTGGTGGATATACATGGACGACCGGATCTCAATGTTTGAACAAATGTTATATTAAAAATTGGAAATGAATCATATCTAAACTGTGCTTTATCACTAGAGCAGTTAATAAATCAACTTCAATTTCAGAAGAATATAAAAGGATTGGGTCCATCTAAAGTTCATCATATAACTCATACCCACCATTCTCCTTTTGAAGTTATCTCCCAAAAAGAATCTCAAAGATCTCTGAACATTTTGTTACAATCTTATTTCTCTTCAAAACTCAAATGGCCCCATTCTTCCCGTTTATCCTTTCCGTTTTTCTCTTTTGTGTCCCTTTGATATGCACCCCTATCACTCCCACTGCTAAAGAAAGCAGACACGGAGGAGCATCGCCGGATGATGGAGGGATATCGCCTGATGGTGGAGGATTTGTGCCTAAAGATAATAATAATTCCAATCCTACAGTGGAGTATCATGGGAACACTGATGTGTTCCCTACCACCTTAGATCGCATGACTCAGCAATGCGAAGTAGGTCTTTATCAAGACTATAATTTAGGCCCTAATGGGGGACACAATTGGGAAGCCCTTCCCTTAGGGGCTGACAACAAGGATCTTACTAAAGATCAAAAGTGCGTCAACCTCAACGAGGTGTCGGACACTTTGTCCCGAAACGTCAATTCCTACACCGTCACCGGATGGTGCGATTGCTCGTTTTATAGCAACGAAAACTGCAATGATTCGGACTTTATATTCAACGCCTATAACAGACAGGATACAGACTTGAAGCAGCACGGCCACAATGATAACAAGGTTGCAAGTTATAAGTGCAAGTCCACGAACCATACGGAGACATTCGTCAGTGGCACGCTCATGCTTAGCAACGGCGGCACCTCTATGGACGATGAGGCATACTCGACCAATCAAGTAATATCCAAAGCGCTTTTCAATGCCAGCGAGTCCGGCCAACCTGGAAGGACCGATTGTATAAAACTCGATCACCCATTCTTCCTTTTCAAATACAAGATCGTTGGGGTTACGTGTGCGGTATACAGGTCAAATAATTGCGATGAAAATAGTAGGATGTTATTAGCGGGTAACGCTGGAGTCACTGATGTCGATGGTGCATTCCTTTATCAAAATTCTGATCCTTCACAGAGAGTCGCAAGTTGGAGATGTTGGCTACCATTTGGTATTAAATGGAGTCCTTTACCTAATCAGGATGTTAATGCTTGAAAGCAGTCAGGATACTTGGTATCCATATTTCCCGCGGTATGTAAAGGTGTGAAATCTAATCCTGTAAGCAGTCTATTTTTGTACACACTGGTGCCTTGTTCTTGCATTCGTATCGACGTATATATTATATAAATAGTAATATATTCTGTATTTAAGAGCGTAAACGCTGGCATTCTTGGCTTGACGTATACATGTAGACGTGTATATATATTTTTTTCTATTTATTCATTTCCTGTATTTTTTTCGATTCTAGACCTTCGCTTATTTCTCATGCTATTAACTATCGACTTCAATGGAATTTCACATACATCAGTGCTATATTTCTTCTCATAAAAGTCTTGGTTCTCGTAATCTAGGCGAAACATTTCGAAGGCTTAGAGTGCACCAATGAGACCGTACAAGAACAGCCGTAATGTATTTTTCGAGGTTAATTGTTGTGGCCCAGTACGAGATTGTTATCAATGCAAGCCCAAAGTTCCAACATCATTATTATTGTATATTGATCCTTATTAATGATTACAGAAGGATAAAATACGAAAATAGAATCATTGAATAACCCGTTCTCGCATCCTTCGTATGGTAAAAACCGTGCCTCCGTTTGAATACCGTCTTCTCACATGTCCAACTCAACCTCCCAAAAGCCCCACACCTCCCGTCCAGCCTCCACCACCTACTGGTTTGAAAATCTTTGACCATTTGGATTTTTTAAACTATTATTTCAGTTAGCATACCGAAACTTGAATCCCTATTATATTGGTGGCACAACATACGTTTCCTTTCGCCGCATTGCCCTTCGCCGCCATCTGTGCATCCTGTGCGCCACCGTCGCCATCAAACTTTACGGCTTCTCCAATCCTAACCTTCCCACCAACACCCGGTCCAGAAACCACCAACACAGGAAAAACATCCGTCAAACCTCTAAAGTATTCCCTTGCCGCATCTCCGTCAAGCTCCTTTTCTTCACCATTGATAGTAAGGAAGGTCTTGGTAGGACAAGCGACCAGATCTGCGACGTCTGCTATTCTCGTCGTCTTATTACCTCTGCTATCCACCGCTTTTGAGAATTTGCTACTCTTCGCGTTCGGATTATCGTTTACATCTCTCGTTTGGACCATAGGAATGGATGGGTCGAATTGAAAAGTGATGCCGAGTCCGACCGTATCCCCGATATTTGCCGTAAACGCTTCCGTGGATATTTTAATGCCGTTGAAGTATACACCTCCATCGGTAGAATTCCAAAGCAGACTAGGTCCGGAGAGACTGATGGGTGCACCAGCAGGCTGGTAATTGCGGATACTCCCGTTTGGGTTCGCAGCGACAGCTTCCGAGCCGGTATCCTTGACCAAAAAACCGAATGCAACGCTAGCATCCCTACCTTCGTATCCTAGACTGGTAATTTCGAATTCCCAATATATAGTTTTAGAATCGACGCCGCTGACAAGGGGCGAGTCGTATCTGGCGGCGAAGACTGGGAGGTTGGAATAGACGTCCCATGTTGTATTTGTCGTCGAGTCGTCGGCAGCTGATGGGTTGAGTTGCCAGAGGGTGCCTTTGGTTTTGATGGATTCGGCGGTTTGGGAAAGACGGTAGTTTGCGGTGGGGATTTTGTGGAATTGGAATTGTTTGCCTGATGAGATGAAGTAACGTTCGCTATCTGCATATGTTGATGGCGTCGCGATAGCTTTAGGAGCCGATGAGCTTGAGGCGTCGCCCATTTTCGCGGATTCGGAATCGGGTGTCCGATGTTGGATGAATCAGGGCTATTTTCCAAAGCGGGCGGGGAACAGTAAAAGGACTCCGGGTGAGTATTTAAGTACTTATAAGCTTTCCAAACCCGATGCCGTTGTATGAATCATTGTTCGTCATATGGTATAGCAACTGGGATGCGAGTCGACCTAATAGACTTTCTCGGCGTGCGACATCAAAATCCAACATTCCCATGCTGGGTTCGATTGACCGAGCCGCCGCTTCGGAATAGCGGTCAGGCGTATTAAAAAAGGGGGGCAGTGCACTCCAGAACCTGGACCGAATCATCAAAAATCCTGTATTATAATCCTCCTGTGTGACATGAGCCTGGATAAACTTTCAAGATATCGGAGAGCAGGTGACGTTAAAGTGCTATCTTTTGAACCGAAGTTGACAGTGTTAGCTGGTATGCCAAGGATTGCGGGGTCTTGATCTGGTGGCTGGCTCGATAGCTGCCTAGATGCATATCAGAGCTTAGTACAATTAATACGGACCCACTCTGCAGCTCTGGAACATCCGACCGGATTCATTCTTCGAGAAGAGCCATGTTTAGGGAATAGGCTTAATGCTGTGGGGTTTTGAATTCGTGATTTCATTGCAAGATCTCATGATATCAATCGGTTGGCGACGGCGTGCGAACGCGACGTAACATTAGGCCGTGTTGACGAGCGCCATATGCATAATATATCCTGCCATATGCTGGCCCCATGCAAAAAAAAGGGCAAGGCGTATTCAACAAATCAGTTTTGGAAACCAAGGATACTGAAGTATGGGTATCTGATACTATCTAGGGCCCCAGCTGGCGGGCAGGCCCTCGAAGTCTAGTTGATCTCCCTTTAATGACTAGCGGATAGTAAAAAGTTGCCGGGTTCTGAGTTATAATAGTTTTGATTATGGGTTCAAAGCGAAATGCGTGAATGAATGCTAATTAATCTGACCGGAAAATATAGCAGGCACCTATACTACCCCGTAAGTCGGCCGCGACGCATGAAGCACCATTGATTTTTTCTTAAAATCCATAATTTTTGTTCTCCACAATTTTGACGAGTTTTGTGAATTATTGATACTAAGAACTAGAGGCTCGACTTCGGGAAATGGAACGAGGTCAACAAATTGCCCTTATGATCAATATTTCATAATAATTCTTTTAGAGGATCTAGCTAATATGACCATATGGCCATAGGGTGCTATAGAGGGAACTGGTCTCGAAACCAAACCCTCCCAAAAACACGAGAGAACTAATTAATAGACGATTCAATACCAGGGCCTAAAGAAATCAGGTTTATAGATAGTGTCGATAACACGCACGACAGCATCATACTCGGCTATTCGTCGTTTCTCATTCTTCCCAACATAAGTTTTATCTCCGTAATGGATTGCGAAAGTCCATTTATTCTCCTCCGCCGAAAAACTGTATCTACATTCTAATGGTAGCCGACCATGTCTCTCCACATAGTTCCGCAGGCGGCGACGCATATTCTGATACAAGAAACTCAAAATCAGTCATCAATGCTCCGAAAGGTATATATAGCGTCAAAAGAAAATAAATCGTACCGTTAATACCATAGTAACTACCTCTTCGAGGCAATCTCCAAGTCCAAAGCGGTAGAAAGAAAACTGCCATTTCAGGGCATCTTCTGGCTCGTAGTCCTGTTTATAGATATTGAAATCCTGATGCAAGTGTTTCCCGAATTGACGATCCGTCTCCCACATCGCCTTTGCTAGGTGTATCTGCTTTTTCGGCCAGTCTTTCATAATATCGTGGATGTGATACTCTAAAATCGGTTTCGTCAGGTCTCGAATCCATCTCAAGGATACTCCACGGCCTCTACAGAGCTCAACGGCGCCAATGTACGCGTAAAAGGTGGATACGAGGTTTCGTTCCTTTTCGGCCGTGGTAAGGGTGTTCTTGGGGCGAATAAGGGAGTCAAAGTTGTAAAGATAAGCAAAGTAGCTAGTTTGCTCTTCGGATAGCATGTTATGTATTACTTTCTAAACCGAAAGCATGATTGCAAGTGAGCTGCTACTCTTTCTTATTCTTCTTGATTAAACATCTCTTTCTATATTTTTAAGCAGGGTTAACTGGAGGATAATCTGATACGCACTACTTCTGCATCCGGATTTAAATATCGTGATGTGATGTAACCGTACTCTTGATGTATGACGCATTGAAGCATCCATTCGAAAACTTCATCACCCCATGTTTGGAGATCTCCGCGGTTCCAACTATTCGAGATGTCGATCCAGGGTGCTGTGAAAACTCGTTCGTAGAGCTTTGGACACCCAAGTGTGGGTGGTGGCGGCAACAGTTGCGGCGTTGGAAGTCGAAATACCGGATCATTACGAGCATTGTATGGGACAGGCTTGGAGTGAGCTAGATGCAAGGGACGGTGATTGCTATCACCTGTCGGTAGAAGAACGTAGATATTTGATGATACGTTTGTAGACATGTTCCGGGATGAAGTTAACTAGTTGAAGTTGATATCAGAGCTTTGAAGATATGTCAAGGTTAAGTGCGCAATGACGTGATATATTTGCATAATCTTTGGACGTGAGATAGAAGATATCAGAGTGTAAGGTAGTAGATTAGTGACGAGATCAGGTCCGTCATTCTCAGTTGCCGAGCGACAGTTTTCTGGAGCACTCTGTGCCCTTCTCTGACTTAAGCTAGCTTAAGCTTCGATTCTACTATACCTAATTCCGAGACTACTATTATATATGTCCATCGCAAGATATACTTGTATCGAATTCATGAAACAGTCATTATTAATCTGCTAACTCTAGGGTATGTGATTGCGAGAACGTGAGAGATTGATCGTTAATATTATAATTAAATTGAATATCTTCGAGACCCGTCTCGTATACCAACCGAAGACAGCTTCTCATGAGTTCACCAGCGAGACAGTTTTCAATATATAATTAACAGTTTTATCGTAGTATTATAATAAGGTCAGGTGATTGACTGGCATAACACTTTGCATTTTGTATCGCGCCGACCGGATTAACCGACCGGATTAACCGGTAGGGCTGGTGTGCCTGCGAGCATGGAGGTGAAAATTTATGAAGCTTGTTTGATATAAGATTTAGATCTTGATATCTCTGCATGTTCAGGTTGCATTTTGCAAGCTGATAGATATCCTGCACACCCTCCTTGGCAGCTGAGATGGGTAGGTAAGTAGTTAGTGAAACGTTGCACAAACCTAAAATCGGGCCGACCTCAGTTCTTCGAGTAATGAACCCGAGCTCCGAAAACGAGAATTGTGGATTATAAGATTAACGTAATTAACTTCTGGTTTGATGTTAGCCTGAGCATCGTATGATATTTTGGCTTCGGCTGGTTGCTGGCGTGTTGTCCGGGCCGACGCAACGCCGAATCGCGGCTTCTGATTGGCTATCTGCCAACGACAAGGGTCAGCCCCCTTGCGCGTTCCTGCGTCCCGAACTCGAAACTTTTTTTCTTGCGCAGTTTAAACCAGGCGCTGGTCGCTGTTAGTTAACCTGGCAATCACAAGCTTGTGAAAGGAGCTTCACAATTGACACTCTCTCGTCATTATCATACTTACTTACCCAATTCGGATCCGGATATTTATAATTGAAATTTCTGTCTCTCATTTCGGTTGTTCCTGTCGCTTCTCTCGCAGCTATATTAAAGTCGCCACCACCGCCATTGTTGGGTTTTCTTGTGATTTTTGCCAGTTACCACCCCTTAGACCCGCCAGCAAGCTTCAGCTCCGTATTCATACCCACATCGCCCGAGATACCCCAAGAAAATCCATATTCAACATGGTCGGCACACCAGAACTTCGAGACCTCCCGCCTCCCCCGCCGCCGAAACGAGCCTTCGACGTCGCAATCATCGGCGCTGGTATAGTTGGCAATGCGCTCGCCGTAGCTCTCGCTAACCAGGGTCGCGACGTCCTCCTCCTCGAGAGAGATCTTTCCGAGCCGAACAGAATCGTTGGAGAGCTGTTACAACCTGGTGGTGTCAGGGCATTACGCGAACTGGGACTTGAAGGTTAGCTCTTAGTCCATCGCTATCACTCTGATGGCATCAATTGGATTGCAGTGCTAATTTGACTGCTGTGGTGTGATTAGGCTGTCTTGAGGGGTTTGATGCTGTACCTTGCCTTGGGTATCAGGTCAGATATCATGGCGAACCTGTACATATTCCTTATGCCCTTGCAGAGGACGGTAAAAGACCTCAAGGACGGAGTTTCCATCATGGAAAGTTTATTCAGAAGCTGAGAGCTGCTTCAAAGGCGACGAAAGGGTAACATCTCTAATATCTTTATCTTCGAAGTCAACATAGATCAACTAACAATTTATTGTATCCTTTTAGTGTAACAATTGTCGAAGCAACAGTATCTAAGAATCTAATCAAGAATGCGGCATCTGGTCACATTATCGGCGTCCGGTGTACACCAAAAGGCACCAAGGAAGAGATTTGTGTAGGCTAAATTTCCTCCCTCTCTCAATCGATATATGCTAACATCGTCACAGTATTTTGCATCCCTCACATTCGTTGCAGATGGTTGCAAATCGAACATACGCTCTGATTTCATTCCGAAACAAGTCCAAGTAAAATCTCATTTCTTCGGTCTCGAGCTAATCGACGCTAAAATGCCACTGAAAAATCACGGCGTCGTTGTTCTTTCGAACCGTGCGCCGGTGTTACTCTATCAAATCGGAACACACGAGACCAGAGCACTGGTGGATATCCAAGGGAAACCTCCGTCCCAAACTGATGGCAGTCTGAAAGAATATATGCTCGGCGCAGTATTACCGACGTTACCAGAAGAGATTCAGCCGTCGTTTAGAAAGGCCGTGGAAGATTCCAAGTCGATTAGGTCGATGCCGAACTCATGGTTACCGCCTACTATGAACCAAACGCCTGGTTTGGTGCTGGTTGGCGATTCGATGAATATGAGACATCCGTTGACCGGGGGTGGGATGACTGTGGCCTTCAACGACGCCGTTCTCATAAGAGATTTGTTGGCAGATGTTAAAGATCTGAATGATACGGACCTAGTATTGGAAAAGCTTTTTGACTTCCACTGGAGACGGCGGAGGTTGACCACCGTTGTAAATATCCTGGCGCAGGCATTGTATGCTCTATTTGCAGCAAATGGTAAGCAGACCCAATTTTAAAAATATTTGTGACCTCCGGCTAACGAGTTCTTTAGAACCGAACCTCAAAGTTCTTCAAAAGGGATGCTTCGCGTACTTTCAAAGGGGTGGAGACTGCGTCGACGGCCCAGTTGGTCTGCTGTCCGGGTAAGCTTCTTGGCCCCTCCTATTCAAACGCTATGGATGCAACTTGCTAATGCTATCTGTTTGTCCGTCTTTTAGTATGCTTCGCAACCCTCTAGTTCTCTACTATCACTTCTTTGCCGTGGCGTTTTACTCCATCTGGATAATGTTCAAGACAACTTCACCGCTTCTCTGGCCGGTTTGCTTTTTCAGAGGCTTTGCGGTTTTCTATACTGCCTCCGTGGTTATTCTTCCTTACATTTGGTCTGAGCAGCAGTAATCGTCGCAATCGAACTTTAGCACCGCGATATAATTCACTTCCATTAATATCGATAAATAGAACCTTAATCTTAATTTCTTGTAATTAATATTTGCTTTGTTTCGGTTGTTCATAGAGTTTTAGTTGGTAGTAGCGTGGAGTGAATGGGTATTTTTTTTTTGTCTATGGACTTTACATCGATGCCGAGTATAGGATCAATTCATCAATTTTCTCTAAGATGTTATTCCATCTCTTATATTCGAAATCCTGTTCGCTAAAAAGGGTGATGCCCACCGAACTCTCAGAGGCAGGAGGCATGTATCACCGGGCCTTGTCAAATCCTTCAAGAACCTACACAGGTGTACTGTCTTCCGTGACGAAAGGCTTCTTGCTTGACCCCAGCCGGTTGTCTGTCTTCAGCCGGGAACCTCACTTCGAAATGAAATAATTCCATTGTTAAAATTCATCGGGTTATTAACTGAGATCTATCAGGCCAGTGCACATTGTTTCTTTTAGAATAAGCAATTTTCAATATAAATCCTAGATATCCCTCAGACGTAGTTGGAATGGGGTAAAACACAAGGCAACTTTCCCCTAACTTCGCATGCATGCTATACACGTTAGCTTCACCTGGATAACAGTCTCGGATAGGGTGCTAACTGGTTTCACAGTGTTGCAACAGTTTGGTCTAAATATTTTGAGCTTCGTGGCACGTGGCTGAGCTTTTGATCCGGATCCATGGTGCTGGGGCGAACCAATCTTGCGGCCATCTGGGGATAGAAAAGGGGGTCATCGTTTCTCCACGAAGCGAAAGATGTTCGACCCAACAACGAAACTTAAAGGTGTATGGCTTGAATGTATCTCTTTATAACATTTGGCGGTGAAATCAAGAAAAAGGGTTACGTAGTTGACCTCTAAAAACTCACGCAAGATGTGTAGTGGAGTGCAATGGCGGAATGCATAATAGGCTAAAGACATCTCAATTCATCAATTAAACCCGTGCCTATGGGCTAGTAGAATGCAAGCGATCGGAAGTATACCGCGGATTTCGGCCTTGTAGGGTAGGGATACCGTAACCATAGATCCTGGAAGAAGTTCGTAATGATCGTAAATATTAAATAATACATTCTAAGAGTAGAAGCTACTAAACAGGTACAGAGCTATAGCATGAGTCTATATTTACATACTTGAGTGCTGGCGAATTTATATACTCCCGGTCAGTTGACCATTAATTATATGCATCTGCAATGCATCCGACGATATGATTGATACGTATATAGCTGCATACGATACTTGTATCTTCGTGGCCCCCGTAGCGAGAAGCTCCAGAGCCTGACCAGCCATCAAAAAATATCAAAATATACGTAATAAGCACTCGTCATATACTGTTTGAAAATTAGGAAGTAATAGTCTGTATAGAACCTAGAGTCTTATTAATCATATTGAGGATACTCATCAAAGGTATTTCTACCTTGCAAGGTCTTGTTTTGTGCACATGAGGCTATAGTACTAGCTAAACACTGTCTAAAGGATACCCAACAACTTTATTGCAATATGAAGCTTTAACATATCCGATAATACGCATGTACCCTCTTACTAGAGAGTGTATTTTCAGGCAGATTTCAATCACGCTGAAGTTTAAACGTTTATTTTACGTCTGTTAAAACTGTTACGAATACCGTCTCATGTTATGTAGCTTCATGTTTTAAGTCAGTCACGTTATAACACCCTAATCATATATGAGTTGGTTTAATTTTTGTTGAAAACTCATGCAGCCAGCTGAGCGA
This sequence comes from Arthrobotrys entomopaga, assembly GCA_012184315.1. NCBI lineage: Eukaryota > Fungi > Ascomycota > Orbiliomycetes > Orbiliales > Orbiliaceae > Arthrobotrys > Arthrobotrys entomopaga. The sequence goes on from LDDX01000025.1 coordinate 875,827, forward strand.
GAATATAATAGAAGGCACAATTTTAAACAGATATACGTATTATAATGATCTATATTGTGGGCTCTGTGCTTGGGTCAGGCGCCGCCGTACGGGGTGGGGCTGGCTGGTTTCAAATATCGATCATTTGTCATGACTTGATTCAAGTTAATTTATCAATATTGATATCACAGGATATATTAGCTTGTATTGTTGTATATGCGAATTAAGGCTTTGAGACAGTACTCTTGAAGCTTCTTTCCAGGCACAACATTAAAAAGATACCCAGTTAAAATATTGATTCTGGCTCTAACAACTGCCAACATGCAACATCTTGAATGCAAATACCGACACTTTTCTGGAGAGGCTTGTCTATTAGTCATTCCGCAAATATTTGACATTTTACTTATCAAATAAGTTGGATAGATTGGTGACCGAGTCGCAATCATCCATATATCCCTAGGGTCGTTGGGCTTTAAATTTGATGTAAATACGCATCAATAGCGAGATGTGCCTTCCTCATCACATAGATCCGGCCTAGAGCACCGCAGCCGCATTGCTAAGGCGTATATGCGTTCAAATGATTTTTCTCAGTAGGACCTTAGGGTCTTATAATATGAAAAATCTTCTTTTTAATATATTTATTGTAATTTTCTTTCTATCTCATCTAGGAAACGCAGCAACGAAACTTAAACAAGGCAGGGTAGGCACCCTTAACGACGAAATCAAAGGTGTCCTTGACATTATATGCGTGGTAAATCCAAGTCATCGTCTCAGAATGGATTTATTTAAACCTTTAGATATATGGCTTTCACCTGAACACGGGCTAAAGGGTTTATCATCCTTTCTTCGAGCTCCCAGAAAGCATAGTGTATACAGATTTGAAAGCAGCACTCTCGGTATCTTCGCTTATATCCTTACTATGGGGACTTCAATAACCGACAATATTGTCCGAAGCCGTATTAAATCTTATTACAATTTAGCTCGATTGGATTTCCCGGTAGGTCTAGCCCTTTTGGCGCGTTATTTTCATTACTGCAAAAAGCTCTTTATTGGACGACTAGTTTTCAATATCTTGGGCTTGCGTACCGGCCGGGTTTCACCACTCAATTGCCCAAGCGCTAGCCCGTAACAGAGAATAGAAAAGTATTGATCCTATTCTAGCCGGGCTCACTACCCTGATGTTAATAATCTCTAACTTGAGCTCATATATAAGACTATTCGAAAACCACTAACTTTTTGAACGAGATAAAGTTTTCTGATTGTATAACATTCGACACCCAGTTTCTGGAGGGGGACGAGTCTAGCCTTGTCAATCGCTGGTATGATTACCGACTTCGACAGTCGGAACGAGATGCACCCCAAGAGCTTTTAAGTATCCCAGTACCAAAAAAAAACCGAAATCCGTTTCGTGGAAAGAAAAACGAGATCGAAGTACTTTATCCCGCTTTACCAGAGCTATCACTCCTATCATGGCCGGATCAGAATGCGTTAATCAGAGAGCCAGTGTCAAGATCTTATTACCGCTACAGAAACGGGGTCGGAGACTCCGTAGTAGTTTATATCATCGACACTCAGTTCGACCTATCCCACCCAGTAAGTTTAACAATAGCAATTTAGGATTTGACTCTCGCTGATCATAGACATCAGGAATTCGAAGACGTAAAACTTCAAGACTGGATTGAAGTTTGGGGTTTCCCCTGTGATAAGGATACCAACGATCTCATTCACGGTCGCAATTACCACGGGAGCCTCGTTGCTGGCAAGATAGTCGGGAAACGAACAGGTCTAGCGCCGAAGGCCATCACTGTTTTTATACCGCTGCTAGATGGGGCACGGCGATGGCCGGGAATTTCAGCGCTGAACGCTTTAATCAAAACTTTCGATCACATCAAAGCAGTGAATCCCAAATCTCCTTGCATCTTAAACCTCGCATTCGGCGGTCCAACCACCAAAACCGGCCGGAGATCGATTTTATACCATACTTACATAGATATCGTATATGAGCTATCCCAGTTGCCTAATGTTGTAATGGTAGCATCTGCTGGAAATGAAAAGGAGGTCTGATATAGTACCCTGAAAATCATCCGGCTTTTCGATTCCGAAACACCCCCGGTAAATTTAATATATAAGATATAATTGACTAACCTTAACTTTGTGTGTATTTGAGTTAAAATGAATAGGGTACACCGATCGATAGAATGCCGCAACTTGCAGGTGAAGGTTTGGAAAATTTCGTTCTAGTGGGAGCAGTCGACCTGGATTTTCGTAACGCATATCAAACCGACCTCAGCGACATGTTCAAAAACTTTGTTTGGGCACCAGGCGACAACCTAACGCTCGTCCAGCCATTTGACCCTAGGAATGACCCTGATCTAGCGCCTTCTCTTAATGATTACTTTCGGTATCGTAAACAAGGAGGAACCTCCGCCGGTAATATTCCACACCGAATAACATGAGGTACTCCAATAGTATAAAGGAACCCACTAACATATATTGATAGCTTCCGCGACAGTGTCAGGGATGCTAGCGACATATCTTTCACGAAACCTTGGCTCGATAACTGTAATTCAAGATGCGATTGAACAGCTGAAAAAGTTCTCGGTTATAAGAGCTAAAGGTGGTGTACCAATTATTACCAATGGCATTGGTCCTGATCAATGGCCCAAGGAGGATCAACAGGCCGTTGGCTATAATATTAATCAAGAAAAGAAGCCACAATGTTATCTTGTATATAATCAGAAAACCGATGCTTATGATTGCAATCCGTAGGCCGACTTAATTAATCAAGCCCCGTTGTATTTGTAATGATAGACATGAATACTTGATCGAATGGACGTAGTGGAAGCGAAATTAGCCGAGTTCATAGGCTTGATTTGTAAATAGGAAGAAGCGATAAATTTAGTGTTCTCGGAGAAAGCGTTATAGCGATCCTAATATTATTGCATATATTGTAAACCAATTGGATCAGCTTTGCGACAACTATAGACTAGCCAGCCACCTCCAATGTAACATGCGAGAACCCTCCTCAAACTAGTCGTTACGATCTTTTGCGGGACCAGGACGGCATCTGGCTTGCGAAACAATGTTACGATATTAATACGACATTACAACTAGAGCGCTATAGTGCTAGCTAGAAGCCATCGTCTCGTCATTTTAATGCTGTGATTGAGCATCTTTTGCGCTTTGGTTTGGTCACCCTTTATTTCATGATATATTTTCCTTACAGTATTGACAAATTTAGGTACGATTTTCTGCATGTATTTTCCTTTTTCTTTCCTTTCCTTTCTTTTCTTTTTAACCTAGCTAGTAGCCGACCTTTTCGAAAATGTTATCAAAATACAATTAATCCTTGCGAGCAAACGCTTTAGTCTCGTATCCCATGGTAGACACTTTTTGCAACTAAAGTGACGTGCAGCTATAGAATAGGTTGGTATCTATTTGACATGCAAATGATATATTGAGGTCCTATTGGAGAATTCGGAAAGCCGGCAAGTTATCCGTGGTTCAGAATGTTTCAGAGGCTCTTCTCGGGGAATATTCAGAGATTGTATGGATAATATTGGTCTGAATACCAATCATATAAGGAATAGAGAAAGCCCTTTAGTCCTGCTCAACTATATGTGCATGAAACTACTTCTCACACTGTTGATCATTAATCATTCATACGCTCAAATACAAAAGATATATTTCATTGAACATGCTACTCGATATTTCCTAGCTTACTATTTCTTTGTCAGCTTAGCTATCTGACCCGGCCATACCTATTGGTCGGGCATATCCTCGTCAAGATCCGCAGAAATAGCAAATTTATCTTCCGCTGGATAACCGTTTCCTTCATCCAACATGGAGATATATTCCGAGGCCAGCTCGTTATTCACATAAGATCCTTCGGCGGCGGCCAACCTTTCGAAAGAAAACCCCTCGATTAGCTGATCTTTGGGACGAATCTTATATTCCGGTAAAACCACTTGGGTATTCGTATCCTCGTTTACTATGACGTACTCCCAACCTTCTTTCCCTGAAATTCTTCGCCTCGTGACGGCGCCATCGCCTAGAGGCTTGTATCGCTTGGTTTCGATCGGCAAGTTTTTAGTCTTTTCAATGCGATAGCCGACTGTCGGATGAATTTGTTCATTCGTAACACCTTTGACCGGGATTTTCTTATCCTTTTCGTATTGACCGGGTGTGCGAGGCTCCGACCCATTGGCTATGTACATCGTTGTGTAACTTTCGATAAACGCGCCAGTTCCCCATCCTCGATCTTCACGGTTGACATCAGGCTCATCTAAATATCCAAAGGGTCGCAGAATTGCAGATTGAACTTTAGAAGCTGCTGAGGATATCCAGCCTCCCCAAGAGGCTTTTGCTTTGGCTTCTTCTTTTTCGAGAAGTTCTTTGTACTTTCTGACGGCTTCGTTGAGTTCGCTGATGTGTAGAGATCGCTCGGTTGATTCTTGATAGATGGTGGTATTTTTGATGCCAATGTATGGGGCAATATGATCCAGCATCCAACAGAATGTGATGTTCGAAATTTCTGTATTTTATCAGCCACATACCTTAGCTAGGGACTGAGGAAGGGTAGTAAGTACCTTCAAGATCACCCTTGTCCTTCAAAGTGTTGTTAGAGCCACCGCCGGCACTAATATGCACGCCCGGAAACCAGACTTGAAGGAGCTCCGATGGATCTTTCAAGTTCTCTTCCATATCTATAAGTTTTCGTCGTTCTTCATTGAGTTTTGTTTTGACTGCCAGTTTCTCTTGAGGCGTGGCATCTCTATTGTCGCTTATCGCGTACCAAGCTAATTGTGCGTCATCTATCTTTTTCTTTTGTTGTTCAATGTCTGCCTCCGAATATTTATTTTCATCTTTCGGAATCCACCATAAAGTTGGTGTAAACTGTTCGCGATGTTCGTCTAGAGCTAACGCGTGAAACGCATGTTTGATGTCTGCGGAATTGAGGTCAATAATGGCGTAATAATTGATATACAAGAATACAATTTAAAAGTGGCTTACTTCGATTGAGTCGGACATTATGAAAACCAGTCTTATCGGGTCCAAATGGCCATATATGAACTCCCCTAATTGTAGGGAGACCCAGTGCTCCGACTGTATCGTAAACACCAACCACTTCAATAATTCGTGAATCCTGCTCACTCGCCCAATCGCCATGCGGATGAATGTCCCATTTTATATTTCTTGCAGCTTTATAAGCTGTATGATCATACTCTGGTTGTTTTTCTGCCATCTTTCCATCTACCCAATCCCAATAGGCATCACTCCCATAGAACCTCTCACCTGCGGGAGTCTTCTTGTAGAGTTCCCAGATTTCAGGGAAATGATGAAGATTCCGCGGCTCACATATACCGATATCCGAGATGAGCCCTGCGATAGAGCGAGCAGTGTATGCCCCTCTAGAAAATCCAAAGATGAGAATTTGATCTCCAGGGTTGTAATTGAGCACGGCAAAGTTGTAAGCTTCGATGATGTTCCCTTCCACACCAGCACCTATAAACCCTTCAACGATCTTGCCTACTCTACCAGAGGTCGTGCCAACTCCAGAGTCGTACCAGACAATCTGTTGCCAAATTTTATCTTTGTCCTTCGCATCCACGCATGCCTTTTCTATGCAGCGAGCTAGACGTGTGACATTGGATGGACTGTTTTTACTCCCAGAGACTGCAGATTGCCATGTTCCATCGCAGCAGATGATAATACGCTTAGGTGCTGGCTCTGGGGCTTCGGAAGGAGGGTCTGGCATGACTATGGGGCGGTTTCAATACAAGATAATATTTCAAGCGACCTATGTAAAGACTAAGCCTATATATATATATTGTGTTGCGTGTTGCAATATGAATAGCTCCGGAAATTGAATATGAACATATTGGAAACGAAGGAACAAGTCGCGCGAATTTATAGAGAAAACAGCATGACATCGATATCGTTTTCCGTCCCCCGCTTTTGGAAGTTTTCAGCCCCTCTTCAGCCTTCCCCTCTGCGCACTCAGGGATGACGTGTCTCACCGAGGAAAGCTACTGACGCGAGACGGAAGCATGTCGATTTCGAGCTTTGGATCTGCGGAAAGGTGGGCAGATCCCTATACATCAGCTATAACGGATCCGTTAAGATGCATAGATGGAGAAACTGCAATGTTTGCGGAGTTCAGTCTTACCATGTGTGTTTACGGTGCCCCACAGCTTATCGCTTAATAACTCCGGCCAGATCCAGACTGATCCTGAATTCAGCTGAATTCTCCAGTTTAAACGACTTACAAATGTCCCATCCGAAAATGCATTGAAATATGTCGCCAATCCTATAATGAGGTCTCATTCGGCCAATAATGTCGCACAAGAGATGGGAGCCCGAAGATGGTCGAGGCTCCCGGCGCCAGGCTTCTGCGAAGATTTTACCACGGGAATCCTACACGATCGGATAGATCTGTGCTCTTCCTTTAGAAATGGCCGCTGGCCGCGCCATGCTCGATAGTACCCACGCTGATTTACGAAATTCTGCTGATGATTATAACGGGTATATTTCCGGAAGCATTTGCATGTCGTTATGGCCTGTCTACCCTCCGGCATATATGGGACAACGCCTGGGTAGCCAGCCAGATGCAATCCAGCTTCCCATCCATCAGATTTTACTTGATGGTAGGTATCGGAGGCGGGGTCCCATCTTTGGCAGATATTCGACTGGGCGACACTGCAGCCAGCACGCCGACAGGATTATTCCCTTGGGTCGTACAACACGACCGTGGCAAAATCGGAGCTGGTGGACGATTTGAACAAACCGGCAGCTTGAAGGGGCCGCCTCGTGGGCTTCTGAATATCGTCTCTAAACTGCGAGCGATCCATTTGAACGACGGTAGCCAGGTTTCTGCCCTTCTAGCAGAATGTGCGAATAAACTCCCAGTCTACTTCGCCGCCCTCCGCTTGAAGATATACTGTTCCAGGCTGAGTACGACCATCAGTATGGGAGCACGTGTGAACATTGCGATAAAAGGAAAATCGTGAATCGAAATAACCTTGATACATACCATCCGGTAATACACTACGGCATAATCGCGGTAACCAAGTCATGAAGAGCGGTTTGCAGAGGGATGCTACCGCACGCCAGTTTGCAAATTTGGTGCCTATTGTATTGAGATGGAAGCGGCGGGTCTCGCAGACGTTGTCGAGTGTTTAGTAGTTAGGGGAATTTGCGATTATTGCGATTCTCATAAAAATAAACAGTGGCAGGGATGCGCAGCTGTCACAGCAGCAGCCTACACGAAGGAACCACTCTTGACTCTTCCTGCAATAAAAAGGCCGCATGTAGGGTTTCAGAATAGTGAGAGAGTGTTCCCGATTCCAGAGGAGACAAGCTATGAATTTGAGTCTCAAGAATCTTTTGGTAAGTGATAGTATATTCGTTCCGAAAGAATTGACTAACATCGCTTCAGGTCGAGAGGACCCCAGAACGAAGAGTTTGAGAACTTTAAGTGTCCCTCAGATGGATACTCGCCTACACAATATAGCCCCGGCACACGGGAGTACCTGCGATTGGATCTTCGAAACCGAAAGGTTCCTGCGCTGGGTATATCTATTCGATCGATACGACCTAGAGGAATTTAATGGAGTTCTGTGGATTAAAGGAAAACCCGGAGCTGGGAAAACACTGATGAAACACATTTTCAACCATTTTCGAATTCGAAGAGAGTTCCGTGATTGGTCAATAGTTGCCTATTTTTTCAGTGCCAGAGGTGCAGTACTGGAAAGCTCTCGGATTGGGATGCTCCGTTCCATACTCTATCAGTTGATAGACCAGGTCGACGAAGCATATGATCATCTTCACCCCCGTTTCCAAGACAAATGGAAAATACACACTCAAAATTGGACGTGGCAGGAAGGCGAATTAGAAAGTCTCTTATCGGAGTTAGTGTCTGTTCCAAGACAACCAGTCCTGATACTAGTGGACGCCTTGGATGAATGCCATGAATCTGAAGTACGCAAGGTTGTTTCATTCCTCGAGAGATTAAGTTTTGGCTGCTATGGGATCGGCCCAAAATTCACTACGAATCTGTTTGTTAAGTCGTCATTACCCTACTATCAGTATACAGAAAATGCTCGAATTAGTAGTAGAGCAAACAGAGGAGCATGCAAAAGATATTAGGGTGTATGTTCGTAACAAACTCAGAATTATAGACCAGTACATTGAGTTGGAAGTTCTTGGAAAAGCGCACGGAATCTTTATGTGGGTTCTTCTCGTCGTGGAGATGCTGAACCAATCGTGGGGAAATGGCCTAACCCAAATTACGAGAAAAAACAAATATGCTTAGTATATATAACTACTTACTTGAATACGTACTGAAGTAAGTAATAATCTAAAAAGCATTCTATCCACTCTTCCGCTGAGCTTCTTGGACACAAGACTACTATCCACTCGGGTAACCAAATATTGATGAATTTTGAATTAGATGAGTATTGATATTGTCTTTCTGCATCAGGAGACGCGACCAAAAAGACGAGGCAGTCCCTGGCTCTGTGTAAGCGACCTCTCGATCGAGAGCTGCTATTCTCCTGCGATATCTCAAAGTCATTAATGATATCGTCGCTGCTCATGGTGATGCATACTAAGTATGTAAACTCCGGTGATGTCCAAGCATACGTTCTAGGCAACGGATGGTGGCTGTTTCTGATGGGTGAGGGGTTTAAACTTGGGCAGTTTCTCTGTGCGCCTCTTTCAGAGTATTTATCTCGGATTTAGGCATGTAGACGTCGACGAATCCGACCGTGTGATAAATCCGGTTAGCGGGGCCGGGTGACAGCAACCAAGGAGTCGCTTATCTCGCCCAGAACCTGTTCCCCCCACGCCACGTTCGAACCCCTCGTTCTTGGGCCCCGATTGGGGTAATTTTGGGGGGTGCCCCTGTGACTGACTCCTGGGCGTGTCTCATCCTCACTCGTCCTTCCGACCAACCTTAATCAACCTCCACGCCGGCACTTGTCCCAGACAAAAACAGTGCCCTTCCCTTGTCCAACCATGACGTCCTTTCTTTCTTCCTACCTTCCCTCCTCGATCGATCGCGCTGGTCTATATTTGACTTCCACTGTCCTTACCTTATGTCCTTGCTTGCTACGGCCCTTATCGTCCCGGTACCTGATAAGTAAAAGTAGGAGAAAATTAGAAATAAAAAAACTCGTCAGGAGAGGGACCGTTGTGATGTACAATGTTCAATCTACCCTTAACTTGACCACCACTTACACACCAATCACCCACATCCGTAGACCCAATTCTATACCACGGCAATATTCAAAGACAGAAATTATTAATAGATCTCAAGCATTCGCACCCCTGCTATAACTTTTTGATTCCATCGTTATTCAATATAAGACACGTACGAAAACAGTACATGCATGGAAACCGACCCGCTCCTCTCAGAACACGGCCTCGGCCAGCGTTTCCGGCACTACCATCTCCGGCCCGAAGAGCCAATCCCGATACCCTCTTCTCAGGCGCCGGATCCCTCATCTTCGGCGACGGCAGTGGGATTTCAAAATGATCATTTACCGGTTTATTATACCATTCACAGGTTCGATACCCGGACACGTACCGATATCGAAGAAGTACCTTACCGACTGACGTATTTGTGTTGTTAGAGTCCGGAATGAGGTGATGCAATTGATCGGTATGTATCATCTTCAACTTTTTTCTTCTAAGAAAAGAGTGAAGTATACTGATTTGATATTTTATCTTAGACGATCCGTATACCCTGAAACAGCTTCGCGATCCTCGAATGAACACATCCGTCGTACGGCCTCTGGTGGATAAATACTATGAGATGAAAGATGCCTCCATAGGTTCGTTCGCACAGTATACCCACACCAATTCGCACAGATACAAGTACTAATCAGCTGTATGAATATGTATCCATGTTGTATATATAGTATTCTGCCTCCTCGTAAACCGCATGCAGTTCCAATCCGAACAATCCCAACGATCCCACGAACAATCTGTAAATCAAACCCGCGCCAGCCTCTGTGAACTAGTCGCAACTCGTATCCTCCGCCGCGTCTCCGAAGACAACCCTGGTAGCGAAGGTCTCCTCCTGCTCGCCAATATTCTCGTCGCGGGGTTCAGTCCCTTCCAAGGAGCTCCGGACGAAGTACAGCAAGAAAACCTCCCAAAAGAACATTGGGCTGTCGCATACAAATCCCGCCATCCGGCGTTGGAGATCGCGATAGTATCGCAATCCAAGATGTTTCTCAGTTCTGCTGCTTGTCAACAGGTCGTTAACGCTATTTACATCGGGAGGATAACGTATACGCCCACGACGTTTATCGATATCATTCCTGATAATTACAAGTACCATCCCATAGCATTGTACGATCCACGAAAGGCGCCGTTGTTGAACCAGTACCGGTTGATGGTACCGCGGACGAGAAATTTACTAGAGATCGGGGAATTTTTGTGTCTGCTGGGGTTGTACATTTGGGTTATGATGCGGAGACCGCCGCCGCATTCGTATACCATTTCTGAGATTGTGTTCGCGTTGTATGGCTGCGGATGGATATTGGAACAGTTTTCTACGATATTGGAACATGGTTGGTTTGTGTATACGCAGAATCTATGGTCTTTCCTAGAGTGAGTATCCTACCCGTTCTCATACTACATGTTAGCCACGTAAGCTTGCTAACGGCTTTTGTGATAGTGTTACGTTCTCGTTGATATTTGGAATATACGGAGTTCTAAGACTTCACGGTCTACGCACCGAGTCACCAGTTCCAGGCCAACAAGCCCTCGACGTTCTAGCCGTAGCAGCAACAATTCTCATCCCTCGCCTCGCATTCAACCTCATGTCTGAAAACATGCTCTTCGTCTCTCTCCGTGCCATGATGACGGATTTCACGGTCCTTACAGTCCTAGCAGCCTGGTGTTTCATCGGCTTTCTCCTCTCCATGCTCTGGCTAGCGGAAGGGAAACACAGCGTGATCACGATATCAAAATGGATGTTATGGGTGTGGTTCGGTCTCGACGGGACGGGTATCGGCCGCGCTCACGAATTTCACTGGCTTCTCGGACCCGTGTTGATGGTTACCTACGCCTTTCTAGGATATTTGTTCCTGGTCATCCTGGTGTCCATGTTGTCTACCACGTTTTCATCGTTACAGAATGACGTCAACGCGGAGATTCAGTTTAGGAGAGCAGTGCTGACGTTGGAAGGGGTCAAGAGCGATGCGATATTTAGTTACCTCCCCCCGCTGAATATCTTTGCTATCGTGTTGTTATTACCGTTGAAGTTTGTAATCACGGATCGGTGGTTTCATAAGATCAATGTCGCGATTATCAGGACGTTAAACCTACCCATCTTGCTAACGTTGGCAGTCTTGGAACGGCGAGCGTGGTGGGCGCCAAAACCACCGGTGATGAAGGTTAAGAGTGCTGCTAAGAAGGGTGTGAAGAAGGGACGGCCGGGGATGGGGAAACGGACTATCAGCGTGCCGGTGCTGGCTAAGGGGTTCAGCGCGCACGGTGATATCCAGGCGGTGTTTAGAGCTGAGAGTGATAGGATCATACAGGAGGAAATGGACGCCGAGGTGCCAGATGTCTTGGGTGGCGATGACGAGGAGGAGTGTTTTCAGATGGGAGTGCCCGGGAGGGCTACTGCTAGCAGTAGTGGTATTATGACTACCGGGAAGCTGGAAGCAGGGGAGAGGGCGCTGATGGGAGGTTTGAGGAAGTATTCGAGGAGGGATAGTATGATGCCGCTCGGAGAGATGGCGGATCATTTGAGGGCGATCTTGAGTACCGCGGATGATGAGAGCGAGGCAGGGGGAAATCTGGGGCAGAAGATACATATGCTTGAGGATCGGTTGAAGAATATTGAGGATATGTTGGAGAGGTTGGTGGGGAGTAAGAGGACGATGAAGCAGGTGGAGGAGGATGAGATTGAGGAGGCAGGAGCGGAGTAGTTTGTATCTATCTTATCTTATAGAGGCGTTTTCTTCACTTACGTTGCAGCCATATAGCTATTATATTTATTTACATAAGCAGTAGAATATATTACACTACTTTTCTTTTTTTTTTTCATCAGCTCGTAGAAGCAAAGTCTATGAGACTAATGAAAAAAGAAGTATTCAAATATATTGAATAAAAAGGACAACAAAAATTTTGCAAATGAGATACCCGAAGATATCTCACAGCCCTCTAAAGAAACCGATGTGCAATGGTAACTCGAAGGTTGAAGTACCAGGATTAATGAGCCCCAGTTCTCTTCACAAGGTAAGTATGAAGAGGAAAAAAGAGAAGGAAAAGAAGAAGGAAAATGGGAGAGGGGAGGGCCTCCTTTTATAGTTGTCCGCGGAAGGTGAGGGGGCTCGGCGAGGGAAAATATTGAATTATAGGGGAGTGTTATGGTTACTGTGTTGGGTAATGTTGACAATGAGGGATTGTCGACGATTGCTCATGCTGGTGTCTACCCGCCGACTGTGTATCAACAAACAACAAACAACAAACAAACAAAAAATTTATCAATGAGAAAGCATATTTCATAGGGTTACGAGACTGATTTCACAGCTGCTAGTTATCAATTTGCCAAGTTTCAAGCCGATATACTACGTGCGAACGAATCCAAACATGTAAGTTTGATGATTTTAACTTAAATGTCAAAGGTTTGGTGGTGGAAAGTAGGGTTAGATATATGGGAAATATTTCCTCTTGCCGATATCTCAGGATATATATACAGTGAGAGAATCTGTATGTTATCCTTTCGCGGGGACCGGACCAAGACGGGCATCTGGCTTGCGAGACAATAAGCGTATTCACACCTCGATTTTCTGACCAGATCTAGATTTTGAAGGAAAGAATTTACATTATAACTGTGGGTATCTTATTAGATCTATAAAGCATATCATTCATTGAAACTTGATTAAATTTGAAATTTATCAACTTAATATATTCAATGAAGCTTATTTTGTCTCAACTAGCTCCAGGTGGGATTGGTCGACCAGCCAAAGGTACCTAGGTGCCTGGCTCTCGGTTATTATATATTTATTTCAGTTGAACTAAACACTAGATATTATTATGCAGCCTCGATATTATGTAATTGAAAGAGAAAAACTAAATCGATTGCCTTGCGACGATACTGTAGAGTTAAGCAAGCAAGCACCTTAGTCTCGAAACCCTCCACCACACAAGACAGATTCTCTCACTGTATATATATATATATCCTGAGATATTGGCAGGAGAAAATATATACTTTTCAACTTTTGAAGCTGCCCCCTTGCATTGCTACATACTTAAGTATATACTCTGATTTCGGCGATTCCAACTCCACAACTTGGTTTGGGTACCTTTAAAGGCTAAAACAAAATTCCGCCGCTGTATCATCATCAAGAGGATCTACTCCGAACACGGTACCATCTTGACTAGGTTTCCACCTTTGAACAAATTCCTTGATCCAAGGCCACGAGTTTATGGTTGCTTCCATAGCAATCGCGTGACATCCAGCAAAGTCTAAAAGAAGCTCTGATATCTCAGCATCAGTCTCCTCGATAGCGGTTGAGACGCTCATCAAGTAGTTATAGCGCAAATCGACTGATATATATCTAGGGGGAGAACATAATCGTCGAGGTTCTTATCGATATCAATGCCGGCGCTCAAAAAAATCCGGATTATTGCCGTTAGTTGCTGATCAGGAATTCTACCCCAAAGCTCAGATTTGAAGCAAGAAGCCTGGTCTCGTACCCAGAAGAAGCCCAGTTTCTGCTTTCCAGCCTTGTGTTTGGTTCAGATCCGCTCCTAGGTTTAAAAGCTCTTTCAGGATTAAAGACCAGGCGTAGCCCTATCTTCTTCGAGTGCAGCTTACAGATCCGTACGTGGGTATGATTTGGGGCGCCCGGGGCTCGGTGTTGTTGCGTGTTGCAGGAATATTGGTGGACAATTGTATTCGACAATGCAAAAATGAGAGTATCAATCAAATGAACAGGAAATTTCGAGTTCGTCCAGTGAAATTAAAACCCGACGGAATCGAAACATATAAAACCTGTAGTGGATATAAATTATAGTCGGAAAACAAAGACTCATTTGAAAGCGTATATTCCAAAGTAATAGAAGCAAGCGAGCTGGATGTCCTAGTTCAGGGCTGCTGATACCGTGGTTCTTATACACAGCCTGCGCCTAGCCTCGAGACCAGGCGGAGAGGAGGCAGAGCACAGTGGATGGTTGGTAGGGAGGGTGATAGCGGTCGCTCAGTATAAATTTCAGATGCATCTAGTTTCTGATTAGTTGAGAATAGTTTGACATGCAGTCTAGTTTAGATTTGTGTCACCAAGCGAACTTTTGCTCTTGTTCAATCAGACGAAAAGGTTGAGGATCCTGTCAGCCTAAAGTTCTGTCCATCAGGCTGACAGAAATCCAACACGGATTGTGTTGCAGTGTTGCAGTTCTTTACTTGAGTATTCAGTCGTGTAATTAAGTATTTACTTAGCATTGAAGTCAATAACACACACCTTGCTGGCCTCGTCTCTTTGCGATCATATATATCCGTAGAGAGAGATCTGCGATATACAAAATATTAGAGGTATTGGTCAGGTGAGAATATTTGTCTGGATTCACCATCTACCTTGAGACCAGGTGGACAGCACTATGTATTGAAATTAGTCAAATATACTTTGACCATGTATTTTGCTGGCGACGGAGTTCCAAAGCCTCTTTTCGACCTACCAATTAAAATCTCAATAGTCCTATTAGTTAGATTTAATTAAAATTAATGTACTATATGTATTTTATTATATATGAGGCGATACACCAAGTGACATATATCATGTAATTTGGTAGATATTATATCTGATTGAAAGGAGGATATATTTCAAATTGCCTGATTGTGTGTGTGAAAAATACCAGGAGTACCCTCTTCGCGTGATAGCATACAAGTTTTGATTCAGATTTGCCCAATATTATTGGTATATTCAGCCAGCCAGTAGCGTTACTATAACCAACTGAAATATAAATATGGTCCTTTTCAGTTAGGGGATGTATAACCTCAAAACCCTTTACAATACTAAGACTAACATTAGCCTCGAGAACCAGGACTAACATAATGTATAATAAGTTGAGAATACATGCTGTGAATTTATAAGATAATAAACAAAACCGTGAACCATCCGAGACCAGAACCGTCTAATTATGGTCTTGTAAACCAGACCTGGTCTACCCAGCACGGCTGAGCACTCTGCAGTCTCGTAACCAACCCGTGATGTGTTGTTCGGTTTGGCTCTCGAGACAGTGATCGGCTACATTCGGTTTAGTCTGGTCTCGCTGGGGTTGGTTCAGTCGAACGCACTGATCTATCTGGTCCAGCCAAAATGCCTCAAGATCAACCTAACCGTTATTAACCAGTGCAACGACAAAAGATTGGTCTGGGCGGCCTCGATTGCTGTTTCATCGAAGTAACTATAATAGTATCTTGGTAGTTTTGGTTCGCTCCGCACTTCGTGCTGCGCGGCTGGTACGAAGTACCTACGGGAAAATACAAGCGTTGGTGTGGCCTATGCATGAGGTTGTCTCGTAAACTAGATGCCATCCGGTTTGTCCAGGCTATGGGCCGGTGGTATACGTATATGTGGATAATTGTGCCAATTATATGGGGCGAGTACGATGAGATATTTTGCTAAGCCTTGCATATTTTGTTATCTATAACGTCGGGTGAGCGAAATACCATGCCACAAAATCCAACAGATCTTAGGAGCAGGCAAACTATTAACATATTGGTGAGAAAGGTTTTTTTAAAAAGCCGAGTTGATGGACTTCGAACACCCGCGCCAGACAACAAGACTACCCGTGCCAGACATTAAAGTTGCTAGTTAGTTTAATAGTTTAATACATGACTACTAGTTATGATTTCACAGGGTATATTATTGCTATATGCCCTAGCGAGGCTACCCGGTTATAGCTATAAAATATATCCACATTTGGTTTGTATCCTTCGCCGCTGAAATGTCAATGCAAGACTAGTTTGTATCATAGTTGTGATTGCGGTTACCTTTAAAGTTAGAGTGGGTCACAATGTTGGCGACTCTTTCAAAAAACAAAGGTTTATAAATTTAGATAAGGTTGTTATTATTCAACGTAGTCTGTATTCAAAATTTTCAAATACCATTACTAAAGAATCGCTTTCCATCGTCCAGAGATCTCGAAAATCCGAAAATCTCTTATACTTCACATATACACACTCTTTTGAAACTTAGATGGCTGATCTAGCCTATGTAACAAATTTGAAACTCGCTTTGCTCTTAATATATTTCGATTCTTGCCGTTAAGGAATAACCTCAGGACTCTACAATCGCATATTGTGTGCACCACAGTTAGTTTACGAGATAATCGCTCGGTCCATAAAATAAAGCTTATAAAGCTGATAACATGATAGCAATGAATATCTTTTTTCTATACCTGCTACTTTGTGTATGCATATTTCTTGATCTCCTTGATGCGAGGAGTGTCGGAGATCATGCTTACAATGCTAAGCTTTGGCATATACCCCCAGTAAGCCCAGAAATCAGCAATATTTTACAGGCTGCTAAATTCCGACAACCACATGATCAAAGGGCGACTGGCCAGCTATACAAGCGAACAGGAAGAAAACGCCCTGCTAGCTCATCTGGGGGTGATGGCGGTTCTTCAAAGCAACAAAAGACTGTTGAATACACGAATATCGAGGATTGTATTGCAAGATCCCAGCAGTACCAACATCTCGAGAGTATATACCGAGCTCGGTTTAACACTGAAATCGAGGCATCACGACAAGATCAGCTTGTTCACAATTTCCACAACAGCGTCGAAAACCCATCGCTCTATTCCCTTTCCCAAATTGGCCAGGGTAACACCGTAAAATCTCTGCTGAATTTCAAGCTGGAGAGTAATAAAATAAACTTTAACAAGGCATCATATAAGCTGGCGGCTCTAGTCGAGAACGGACGAACAGACGACGACATTTCCGGTATGGATGAAAGCTCTGCACTCGGTTTATTGACATATGTCTCTACGGAAGATAAAAGTATGATAATTTTGTGGGGTGGATATTGGGGAGCTGTCGCAGACAATGCAAAATATGATCTATCTTTGCCCGACATGATCAGCGCCTGTTGGAAGCAGTGGGCTAGGGATCCAGCTCCGCATAGTATAAAATATGTCATAATGGCGGAAATATTCAGGCCAACGACGCAAAGTGCTATTGAAGGGATATACAAATCACTAGGGTTACGCCCGACCGATACTATCTCCCTTCAGTTCTCTCAAATCAAAGCTTCAACCGCAGATTCGATTTTAAGAAATATGTGGACCGCGGCTCGTGGAATTCGTGAAATAGCAGCTTTCAACACAATGCTATACCTTTATCAGCAATCATTTCAGGACGTGGAAATATCTGGAATTTATATGAGATTTTCAGATTCAGAATCTGTCGCACGTAAAGGACAGAGATCCGCGATCATTGTACTGGAAACTCTGCAGACAGGAGGCAACAATAGGGAGAGCCCAAGCCAAATCAATAGCGAAGCGGTTTTTGAAAACGTGGTTAGTAAAGGAAAAGAAGGATGGAGAAAGACTTTGGAAACGGCGTCGCTGCGAGACCGCCTCTCTAGAGCGACGCTAAGGGGGCTTGAGGAGGCGGACAAACTACAGCCTCTCCCAGATGGTGCTTGGTACGATTATTCATGGACTGGAGGTCAATCATATCCTTTTAATTCTTTCCTTGAGGCAATTACATCCGCATCCTCGGAGAACCAATGGCCTATCGACGAACAAGCAATCAGCAAGGGAGCAACATGGAGAAAAATCAACATCGTAAAGAATTTGGAAGGGGGCTATTCCTACCCTCTCTTCCGAGCCGCCGCTTCGACAACCTGGAAACACTTTGCATTCTGGTGGAGTCAAGACGCCTTAGGTTACGGGGCGGGGACCCTTTCACAGTGGGTTTTTCAATGTTGGACTGTAGGTTCCAATTACCAGATAGGCCCGGATATGGACCTCCCTTACGTAACAGCGGCCGAAGCCGATATAGGCCGTACAGCAGCAACAGAACTCAAATATATCACAATTTGGAATATTGAAAACTGGGAGACAATCGAAATTTTCCAGCAGGTGTATCGAAAGCACGGGTTTAATTTGGCAAACGACG
The DNA here is from genome assembly GCA_012184315.1 of Arthrobotrys entomopaga. Taxonomy (NCBI): domain Eukaryota; kingdom Fungi; phylum Ascomycota; class Orbiliomycetes; order Orbiliales; family Orbiliaceae; genus Arthrobotrys; species Arthrobotrys entomopaga. The sequence continues at coordinate 893,957 of LDDX01000025.1, forward strand.
ACAGAGCCTTTTCACTAGCTATTGACGAGGTAACTGAAGAAGAAGACGCCGACGGGCTAGAATTATGGAACGCCCTCATAGGAACATTCGAAATAGGAGAGATCAATCTCATGTGTCTAGGCCATCCCATTGGGTTGAGGAGAGCTAAGATATCAAAAATTTCATTCAAATTTCATGCTTCATTTAATGGTCAAGATTCCATAAACAGAGCATCGGTACTAATCGAACTTACTCCGTTCCCCGGTGATAACGATGCAATCACGACAGAAAGAAACCACAATGTTGAGGATTTCCTAGAAATGCAAGCAATGGGACGATTGTTTGCCTTGGATCTAGGACCAATCAGTGTTAACCTGGCTCACGACCGACCCACCCAGAACCCATTCGAAGAATCTCTAAAAGCCCGAACAAATTATCAAGCCTTCAGTTGGCCATCATACGTTCGTATTGAAGCTGTCTATGAGATGGCTGGGTCGGAAGGCCAAGGTGCTAACGAATACACATATCATTTTGCAATGTCGTCTGCAGAGAAACACTTACTTGTAGAAAGTGTTATCAAACCACCTGAGAGAGAGCGGTCCGGACCAGAAGCGGAGGGAGACATATATCAAACATTAGGGAATGTTTTAGTTTCAGCCTGGTTTGCCCAAGAAGGTTTCTCAACTATAAAGGAAATCACCTTCAAAGAAATCTCCCAGGATGGGAAACGGGCAATAATACGTTATCTTGGGGACCAAGGAGACGTAATAAGATTCGATTATGATAATACAAGTGACAGGTGGAAGGAATTTTTCGGGGATTTACTTTTCACAGCAGAAGGCTATGCTATTACGATGCTTCAGACACAACGCTCGGAATTTTTGGTCAGCAAGGACATACATTCCATAGATGTTGGTAGACATCTTAATGGTGGCCCCTCTGATCTCTTCATTTTTGTCCAATTTAGAGAGCCGCAGCTATCAGGAAGTAATCAACTCCCAGGATATAGCGACCAGTTGTCGCCTGGAGGATAT